>CAUYRH010162303.1:0-35215 GCA_963574655.1 Perodicticus potto | reverse complement strand
AATGAAGAGCCTGTGTCCATAAAACGGTGGTTTCCCCTTTGGGGATATGTAGCAATACTTCCTGATATTTTAGGATGTTTTGGAAACAAAAACAAAAATCGTTTCAGAATAGGCATGATCTGGCTATTAAAATGCTTATTTGGAAAGCTGCTCTGAAATCACTGGCTTTGAGTTTCAAGGGGCCACCGTCACACCATTGCCAGGCATGTGGGAAGTGTGTTCATGACCTGCTTTATTGGCCCAGGGAGCCTTTCAACCTCTGTCTGGGGTTTGGCTGTGACAGAGGCCCCTGGCAGTGGGTAAGAGGTGAGGATACAGTATGTTTCCAGGAGAAACTTCCTTTTCATAGCTAGAACCACTTCAATGAGCCTCCTGAGCTCCACAGCAGGCACCAGCAGATGAATTTGCAGCCGTTTGTCAGCTTCGTTTTCCCACCGGCTCCAGGGAGGAAGATGTACAGCAAACGGCTTGCAAAGGAATTGTGTCCAATTAGTGCTGCTGGGACATGCCCTCTTTGGAAGTGTCTCTGGTGCCAGATCCTGGTGCACATTCCTGAGCTCATGAGCTGACACCAGATGGATGACTTGACAGAGCTTGATCGTACTTTCCGCGCAGCACACAGTGGATGCTCTGAAACCCCAGGCGAGTGGCTGCCTAACGAGGCTTCCCCGGGGCCTCCTGGGTTCTGAGCACAGAGGGATGCAGCTGCAGGAGGCAGAGGAATTGAAGAAGGAATACAGCCAGCGGTCTGTCCCACAGGCCTCCATACCAAGTACATCCAACACTTGGCAAAATTTCTTGGGGGTTGGAGGGAGAAGGAAAAAAAACTGATTCCTCCTCCAGGAGAGAAAATGCTAATGTATTCAGCACAAATAACCCTCACATACTATTAACATTCACCAAGTGCAAATTCAAACAAAAAGTCCCCCAAATTAGAAGGAAAGGTACTTTAACACATGGCAAATATGGAGAACTGGGACAATTTGGCTTCCTGTAAATCTGGGCTATCAAAACTGGCTTATATTCTCAAGATGTTCAGGGCTGAATCACCAATTAGAATGAATCAGTATCAACAATGAATTTGCCCAGGCCTTAGGAAATCCATTTTCTTGTTGGAAATGAAGAGAGGCTCGAATCCAAGTGTTTCTCATTTGACAAAAATGATGAGGAATTGATGGTGATCTTCCTGCTGCTAAAAGAGGTCAGAGCAGGAAAGGCAGCCAAGCTCACTAGCAGGCCTGCTGGTTTCTGTTCTGATTTAGAGCAGCTTGTTTCATAAGCCCAGGACCAAAAGGAAATGAGCTAATGAGACTGAAGCTGAAGGCCAGGAGGTGGGAACTGTTGCCGTGGCCACTGAGGGTCCTGGAGGGTGAATGTTAGGGACTAGAGAACACAGTTTTCTGTTTCTAGTTCTCGCTAGCATTTCAGTTTGAGTTTGATGAAAAATAAAATTTTATTAGGGAATGCACACGCACAGCATCAGTGTGAATACAGGTATAGTTAAGGCTCTGACAAATCTTAAAGAAACCTACTTCGATGTCATCAAACTAGTATTTTCCAAACTAGTATTTGACCTTGAAATAACATTGCATTATGAAAATTTTCAACTGTACGCTAAATCTGTAAGAACTTCACAGTGACACTCCCTACAGGCACATCTGATCTCTACCATCATTTCACTCCACTTGCTTTGCCAAATATCAACCCATTGGTCTATCTCGTTATCTGTCAATTAATCTTGTTTTGGCAGGTGTTCCAAAATAAATTGAAGATACTGGTTTACTTCTCTCTAAATCCTTGGGCATGCACATCATCAGTAACATTCAAAATTTGTTCACAGTTTTTTCTTCTTCTTTTGAGGTAAAATTTATAGACCTTGAAATATACAAATCCTAAGTATGTATTTGCTATGTTGACAAATGCTTGCACCTATGGAACCCAAACACCTACCAAGATATAGAACATCACTATCTCCCCAGAATCTTCCCTACACCCCGTTCCAGCTAGCTCTCCAGTCCTTCTCTCCCATAGGCAAATACCTCCTGAATCTGCCCTTCCTTTCATAGACTGTTTTCCCCATGTATTTTATGTGTGTGTATGAATGTATGTACACATATACATCTCTACATGCCCATACGTATTCTTTGATGTGGCTTATTTCACTCTGCATAATATTTTTAGATTCATTGATGTTATGTATTTGTATTACTCATTTATTATTTTTTCTTCAGGAGCAGACCTCCACAGAATATGTAGAGGATGCCAAAAAAGTATACACATTTTAGGAAAGGAAAAAATGTATTAGAATTGTAATGTTCAAGTCATGTTTGACTTCTGCAATTACAAGAGGTGCTCAAACATGATTTTACCTTTTGTTATTGGTATATATTGAGTATTACAATTTTAATACACCGTTTGTTTCTGCCTTAAAATGTGTATACATTTTTGGCAACCTCTGTCTATCCTTTGGGATATATTTTATTCTCAATTGTAATACTTAATATATGCCAATAACATTTTTCATCTTGTATCTTGTATCTCTTGTAATTGCAGGAGTTAAACGAACTTGAATATTACAATTTCAATGCAGTTTTGTTTTCCTCTCTTAAAATGTGTGTACCTTTTTTTGACACCTTCTATGTGGCTGTGCGTGTGTGTGCTCACACCTGTGTATATGAGTATATACGTATGTTTGCTCATGGGTAAATACCCAGGTATAGGATTGATGGATCAAAAGTAGACATATGTTTGATTTTCTATGTTACCAGATTTGCTGTTAGGAAATTTTTCTTGCATGTAAAGAGACCCATTGATGAAAATACCCACTTCCTCCAGGCAAGATTATATCTACATCTGATGCCCAGAGCGTCTGCAGCTCTGGACACATAGAAAGGCCCTGAATCCTTCGCAATATCACTGGACTCTGAAATAAACTCTGGGTCTTCCCTCCTTGGACTTTTATTTACTTTTATTCCTCCCTATTATTTGAGCCAGTTTGAGTCAGAGATACTTTCTTTTCATTTTTATTTTACAGAGTAAAAATATTTTTTAATAAACTTGACTAAGTTTTTACATACACACGGAAAAGTACATACAGATTAACTTTCTGAATGTACCTGCCTTCTTGGCCTTCAGTTCTGTCCTCAAGACACAGAACATGCTCAGCATCAGGGCGGCCTTGAGGAAATGGGGCTGTATCTCATACATCACAAGAATTAGAAATGAAAAAAATGAAAAAGAGACTTGGATGAGTTCACTGGTAGATGATTTTTTTTTTTTCTTTTGAAACAGAGTCTCAAGCTGTTGCCCCGGGTTGAGTGCTGTGTTGTCACAGCTCACAGCAACCCCAAACTCCTGGGCTCAAGTGATTCTCCCACCTCAGCCTCCCAGGTAGCTGGGGCTACAGGCACCTGCCACAATGCCTGTCTGTTTTTTTCTTTGCTGTTGTTGCAAATGTCATCATTGCTTTAGCTGGCCCGGGCGAGGTTCGAACCTGCCAGCCTACGCACTGAGCCATGGGCGCCACCAGCTGGTAGATGATTTTATCAAACATTTAGAGACGAAATCAAACTAATTCTCTACAAAGATGAAATTAGACCTCCCTCACTCTTGCTCAAAGTTCCTGTCTTGCCCCTGGCTTCTCCACGCCCTGGAAACCTCCTCCTGTGGCCACACTGTCGCTGTGGGTCTCTCTCGTCGGTGTCTCTGCAGAGCCTCTCTGCTTACGCACTTCATTCAGCAAGGTAAAAGCCCTCTACTTAGCTAAAATTGTGATCACTGCGTTTTCCTCAAGTTGTCCTGGGTGCAGGTGAGGGAAGTTTGGAGGGGGAGCAACTATGATAAAGTGACGCTGCAAAGTGCATATTGTCCCACTGAATGGGTGGGAAAAGTAAAGAATCAGCAGAGAGTAAATGAGTCACTTACTGATCAGATGGATGACGTTCGAAACTTGGCTATTTGAAATCTGGGGTGGTATTTTATTTGTAAAATGAGTAAAATAATAGCGTCTACTTCATGGACCCATTCTGGGGGTTGAGTGTGAAGGGCTTGCATGTATTGAGGGGTCATAGGTAGCAAGAGCCGTGTTCTAGTTCCTGGAATAACTTCTTTCCAGATTCCACCCTAAGCAGAACAGGGTTCTTCCCACATCCACTATTAGCTGAAAGGCTGGAAATCACTGGGAGCATAAGAGCCACGGGAAGTCCCAATCCCACTTGCTGCAGTTTGAAGGCAGAGCTGCCTGCAGCCTTTAGCTGTCTGGGGAAACGGGTGAAGGTAGCAAATGACCCTGTGTAGAGTTTATTAGAAGAAAGCAAATGTGTTTCTAGAAACCAATCAAATCATAAGGACTCCAACGAAAGTAGGCTTTGAGCAATCACACAGGAACATAGAGTAAGAATAATGTACAAATGCTATTTGTACAGGGCACACGACCATCTGCATTTCACCTTAGTTTCTGTCTTTTTTTCTTGGAGACAGAGTCTCACTATTTTGCCCTCAGTAGAGTGCTGTGATGTCACAGCTCACAGCAACCTCAAACTCTTGGGTTCAAGCAATTCTCTTGCCTCAGCCTCCCAAGTTGCTGGGACTATAGGTGCCCATCACAATGCCCGGCTATTTTTTTGTTGTAATTGTCATCGTTGTTTAGCAGGCCTGGGCTAGATTCAAATGTACTGGCATCGGTGTATGTGGCTGGCGCCGTAACCGCTGTGCTACAGGTGCTGAGCCCACGTTGGGTATCTTGACCACAGGCCTTTTGCCTCTCCTTTTGCTTTCTCTACTCAGGCTACCCTGGCCATGCCCTCTTCCTCCAACTCATCAAACACGCTCTTATCTGGGTCCTCTCATACTTGCCACTCTTTTTCCCAGGAGTGCTTTTACCCAAAGCATCAACATGAGTTTTGTCCTGTTCCAGCTTTCTTCCCCTTCCTTCAAGTGTCTATTGGAATATCACCTCATTGGAGAGGGCTGGTTCTGCTATATAAAATATTATGCCGTAGAAAACAACAACTCTACTTATCCTGCTTCAGTCTTCTTAGCACTTATAACCTAACAAATTATATGTAGTTTTATGTTTTGTTTGTTTCTCCGTTTAGGATAGAAACACCATGAAAAGGACTGTGCCTTGTTCATTACTCCACCACTAAGCCCTAAAAAAGTGCAAGTAAATAATAGAAACTTAGTAAACACATGAATAACAATAAATGCCAGATGGGCTAATACTACCTGGCAATGACAGTCAAGACTCTGATGGCCAGAAAGCAGAAGCAGTTAGGGAGAAGCACCTTCCCCACACCCGCGCCTCCACCCAACAGTTACAGATACGCCTCTTGTCACACAAGTAGGATTCCTAGCAATCAGCAAACATTCATCAAAGGCCTATTATAAGACAGGCTGTAAAGAGAAATAATGAAAAAAGGGAACGTGGACTCCCAAGTGGAATGGGACAACTCCTTATTTTTAAAACAAATTCATGTAAGACCAGAATTAAAAAGGATAAGAAAGTCAGCGATGCAGGTGGATAGAATGGTCAGAAAGTGCTTCTTAAAATACATGGCCCATCTTAGGTCCCAAGGAGGCTGTTCCAGTTATCTCTTGCTATGTAACAAACTGCCTCAAACATAGTACCTTAAAACAACCGTCAGGCTTGGCGCCTGTGGCTCAGCGGGCTAAGGTGCCAGCCACGTACACCTGAGCTGGCGGGTTCAAATCCAGCCCAGACCGCCAAACAACAATGACGGCTGCAACCAAAAAATGGCTGGGCATTTTGGCGGGCGCCTGTAGTCCCAGCTACTTGGGAGGCAGAGGCAAGAGATTCGCTTGAGCCCAAGAATTGGAGGTTGCTGTGAGCTGTGATGCCACAGCACTCTATCCAGGATGACAGCTTGAGGCTCTGTCTCAAAAAAAAAAAAAAAAAAACAACCATCATTTTATTATAGTACATGGCTTCCTGGGTCAGGAATTTGGGCAGAGTGTGGCTGGGTGACACTTTTGTTCCATGTGGCATTAATAGGGTTCACTCCGGGTATTCAGCTGGTGGATGCACTGGTTTGGTTGGTGGGGATGGTTGGAAGGATGAGTGTAACTGGGATGGTGACCAATGCACCTGTTCGTGGTCTCTCCAGTGTGGCAGCGTCAAGATTTCCAGACATCTTGTGTGGTGACTAGTAGCCCTAAAAGTAAATTTTCCAGGAAACATGGAGGGGGAGGCCACCAAACAAAGCTTCAGGGCCTTTTGTGACCCAGCCTTAGGAGTCCATTGGCATTGCTACCACATTCTCCATTGACAGTCACAAGCAGTTGTAGCCTATGGATTCAGAGAATTTGCTGCCAGGTTTTCAAAGTGTCTCAGCAGCAAGGTAAGATTCAGTTAAGAGGAGAGTAGTCTGAATCATGTTTTGGAAGCAGGTAAGAGTTTGAGCAGAGGTGGGAAAGAGCAGGTACCTTTAAAAACTGTAAAGAGACCTGTGTGCCTTGAATGAAAGAGTCACATATAAAGCAAAAGGCTCAGGTGGGCTGGGGTGAGTATCTGTTATCGAGTCTAGTCTCGTCTTTATTCTGTACAAAAGTGGTCTTTAAACTCTTTTGCTTACGTATCTCCAGATGAATTTTGAAAAAAAAAATCCATTTATTCATTGACATTCAATGTTTTCCCCCATAACTTAAAAGTAATTGCAAAAGTCAGGAGCCCTTTTCCATATGGTTATTCGGTTAATGGCGTAAATGAATTAATGATTAGATGAAATGATAATTCATTTAATCCCTGTTGACTTTCTTCCTCCACACCTTGCAAGGTCCTAATGGATCCCTCCCTCCAAGTCTGTCCCTGGAGCAGAAAGGGTCACACAGGTGGAAGATTTTATAGGCTGAGAATGGCATACCCTTTTGCTTACTGTCTGTTGTTCAGATCTTCTTTACATGGCTGCCTTGGAGGCAGGGAAGGCCAGGAAGGAGGAAACACAGCTTTTGATGACAAACTAGCAGCCCTTGTTAGAGAAGGTAGGTAAGGCAAGTAAATCATTCAGCCCATTTGTTGGCATGCAGTAAGCGTTCAGCATAGCAGCTGCTGCTGTGGTTATCACTATTATTATTGCTATTATTAATATTATACATTCGGTCTACAAGTTGTGCTTTGTGCACAGATGGATTTGCATTCCCTTTTCTGGAACTTTGGGCCCTCAAGGCAGATTCCCTTTAGGCAAAGGAAGCCCCAGAGCTGTGGAGCCCAACTAGTAACTAATAAACCTCAGCAGGCAATACGGGGCTCCAGTCAGTGGGACCAAGACGGAAGCCATGCGGTCTCTCTCTAACCACAGTTCCCACGGGCTGCAAATTTACTTCATGCCTGCTTTCAAAAATTCGTTGTTTACCGAACACATGTACCACTCCTGTCTGCTTCACATCCCATTGAATCCCACAGTGCACCCTGTTATGGCTTGAAAAATACCAAAGATTTGCCCCAGGTGGGGAGGCAAGTTTTTGTCCTTATAGCTGTTATTCTAAGTGACACCCCAACAACTGAAGGAGTACTATTTTTTTTTTCCTGTAGGAATTCTAGGCTTCTGAGCCTCTTGCACGGTGATATGGGAGGGATGAACTGGGCTTCACATATCTGATCAGACATTTTAAAAGTCTTTGCTTTCTTTCTCCTGCCCTTGAAACCTGCTACTCTGAGCTCAAAAGGGTTAGAATCGCAAACTTTTCCCCTAGGGACCCTAGTAACGTCCATGTGGATTAGAACAGAGGCCATACTGCTAGAAGTGGATTTCTGGTTATGCTTACAAAGGACACCAGGGAAAATATAAACACTGTCTTATTGATTCTCCAAACTCCTAAATTGATTGACTGTGTGCAATCGACTTCCTCCATCTAGTTGCAATCTCTCTAGAAAAGTGGGGGCACCTGCACTCCCAGAGTTTAACTCATTCATCCAAAATGCTCTTCACTTACATTCCTGTGCAGGTTTGTCCTATAAAGTCTATAAAGTCTCCTCTCGGAGGTAGATAGTTGATGGGATAGAGAAAGAATTGAATATTTTCCAAATCAAATAAGCAGGTTAATCTGAGAAAATGAGTGACTGTTTCTTAGGCTGGGTTTGTGCAGGGTACAGTATGACGAACTCTAGGTGTGACCGTCCAAGGATGGTGCAGGAGTTTGTCCATCAGTGGGCTCACCAGGGGCACGTCCTGCCAGTGCATGAGTCAGCATGAGAGTGGTTAAGTTGGCTGGAGAGATTTGGCTTCGCTGGTCAGAGCATCCAGCCTCCAAGAGTTAACCTGCAGCACTGCTCTGAGGAGCAGGGCAGAGGACACCAAAGCGTCTTGGCACTCTGGCTTGCAGGGGAATGACATGCGGTTTTGAACAAGCAGCTGCTGCAGCAGGTCTGGGTATGTAGCTTTGCTTTGATTGATAGTGTTTTGTTTTCTCCTGAGAGAACAAAGCAATGGTTTTTCATGTTTGCAAACCAAATCCCTTGGACATTGAGAAGGAACAGATATTTATTAGTCTGCTGTTTATCATAAAAATAAGTAACAGGAAAAAAAAATAAGTAACAGAGGTGCAGGGAGTGGGGGAGCAGATTCTTCACACTCTTTTATGTTTCTGATTGCAATGGCAGGGTTTCTTTAATTCTATCTGAATTCCAGTGCTGTGTGGTCAGGTCATTTGAATGTCATGGTCACAGTTGAATTCAACTGTGAATTTGCTGTTCTTTCTGTGAATCTTCACATTTATATTCAGAGATATGGATTTGGTTTGAAGACTTACTTCTGAATTTGTGAAGCCAAGTGGCATAAATCCATCTTCCTACAGCATTTTGAAAGGCAAGATTCAAATCCTTAGACTTAGAAAACTTCTCCACATTTACCTTATGCCCGAGTTAGAGAAGCATTATTTTGGATATGGCCTTTTTCTTTCTTACAACCTGACAACTTCAGTCTTGGGTGTATGCAGCGTGACTGGAAATAACCTTCAGAATCCCCGGTTTTTAAATGACTGTCCTAGATTAGATCACCTGGGGCTTCCTCAGATGTCTTTCTCTATTCTATCAATAAAAATTAACTGAGGCTTGGAGCAGACTAGAACTCCCCCCAAAGACTTGGATGTGGTAGAATTTGTAAGGACGTAAGGAAGGAAGTTGTCATTCTTTCTCCATTCCGGCACTGCAGTATCAGCCATCAGCTGGCTATGGGACATTGGTGACTTTTTCCCAGTTAACACCAAATGCAGATTTAACATACGGATGTTGCTTGTTAGGCTTAGATCCTGCTTAACAAGTTACTGCTTTCCCATGCAGTAATCAAAAGAGGTCTTAAATTGTCTTGAAATCATCTAGAACAGGCGTCCTCAAACTTTTTAAACAGGGGGTTAATTCACTGTCCCTCAGACTTTTGGAGGGCCGGATTACGGTTTAAAAAAAAAAACTATGAACAAATTCCTATGCACACTGCACATACCTTATTTTGAAGTAAAAAACAAAATGGGAACAAATACAATTCACACCAACTCATGTGGCCTGCGGGCCGTAGTTTGAGGACCCCTGATCTAGAACATTTCCTCCCCCTGCTCAGAGCTTCTCTTTTATTAGTTTGAATTACCAACCAGTGGGAGACTACTTTGATAAGTTTCTTTGGAAAAATGTAAACAGTAGCTTAAAACTTGTGCAAGCTGCCAAGTTTTAGTGCTGTCATTCGAGCTGTCAAATACATCAGTTTAATGCCTCTTTAAGATAACTCTCCCTGAAGTAATGATGGAGGTTTGTTAAGAAGGTTTGGTTTGTTAAGGTGAAGAAAAGGTGATGAGAACCAGGAATTGGGAGCCTGGATTCTGAGGCTGAGGCTTCAGGCTGTCAGGCCAAGGAAACCAGGAGCCTCAGCAGTGGTCAACAAGGCCAGTTCCAGAATACAGAGTCCTGGGAAGAGAGCAACTGGGATGTGACAGCAGGATCTGGGAAGCATGGTGCATGGTGGTGGAGCGGAAGGCACCAGAAGAATTCCGGGGGCACCTGGGCCTAGTTGGCCTCTGAGGAAGTCAGTGTCTAGATCCAACTTCCATTTGAACTCCTTTCCGAACATTTCACCCCCCAAGAATTCATCTTAATTCTCCTGCTTCTCAGCTATTTGGAATCTCACCATGGGTCATTGTCCTAGGAAATCTGGCATCACACAAAGGGACGTTTGCCATACACATTGCTCCAGAGGGAGAGCCCAGTAAGAGCAAAGCAAACAGAAGCAGACCACATCTCATTTCATCCAGGGTTCAAACTCATGCTAAAAGCTCTGTTTCTGGGCTCTGTGTCTTAGAATTACAGGTAAGGGGAGAAAAGGTTATTATGAGGACAGAATGTTATGTATGAATGCATTTAATGGAAATAGAGAATGAAATTAGATGAATTTTTTTTTTTTTGGCTGGGACCGGGTTTGAACCCGCCACCTCCAGTATATGAGGCCAGCGCCTTACCCACTGAGCCACAGGCACTGCCCAAAGTTAGATGATTTTTAACTGCGATTTTGATTTGAATGCATGATTTGATGAGGAAGTTGGTTTGGCTAATTATGGTTTGAGGTGAATATTTTTTGTAACTTTAATCAATTGATTTTATTGTTCAAGGTTTGGGACAAAATATATTTAAAATATGTGTACAATATACAGAAAAGTAGATAGCACAACTAACTAGACATATAAAAGTTTTTCACATATGAAAGTTGTCACGTTAAAAATGTGCAAAGGTAAAGATGACATCGAAAAATTCTTTCAGACAATTCTGGAGGAAAGCCTTGTGAGGGCCCCTACTGTGTATTGCTTGGTGATAAGATAAACCCTTTCTGATAGGAAGTGCGTCTGCCCTTGGTCCACTCCTGGTCTTGTGCCTCCTGCATCCTGCACCTCTCAGGTCCTGCAGTACCCTTGCTCGGCCTCCACGTCACTTCCTGTGTGAACCAGCTGGGTGGTTTCTTTGATGTGTTTAGTAGTCTGCCGAGCAATGTGAAGATAGAATGTGCAAGGGCAGAGCTGTTTTCCTAAGGCAAGGGCTAAGAAAAGGAGGGTTTATTCACTAATTTGTTTGTGCATCAGGCATTTTTTGAGCACCTATCATGTGTCAGGTGGTGTGATTGCTGCTGGAGTAAAAAGATTTGAATTCAAATCCTCTATCTACAACTTATTAGCTCCTTAATCTTTCTGGAGCCTCAGTTGCTTCATTTGTAGAATTGGGATCCTGTTTGTCAACCTCTGTGTTGGTGCTGGGATCAGAGAGGAACAGGATGGGATTCTTAATGCCAGATTGTTTGATGGAGATGCACAGCTCATCGGATAGTAAGGACCAGATCAGGAGAGAGCACACAGCTGCAGAGGAGGAAATGGGGTAAGCAGCTGACTCTGGGAGGTCACCATTCTACTAAAGGACATCTCTGGAATGCACTGCAGTTTACACAGCACTATCACACATGTCTTCTCCATGCTGGCTCCACAGCTCTGGGAAGTAGACTCTTGGTAGGAGGATGAGGAAAGGCAGGGCCCATCCGTGTTACCGCTGACTAAGGACAAGAGCTATACAGTAGAGTGATGGCTGGAAACCTCACCACGTCAGTAAAAGCACAGGTGCCAGCACTGAGTCTGAAAGACCTTCTAAATTGGCACTTTTCCAAAGCCCTTCTGCAGTGAGACAATGCCAGTCTCTGTAGTTCCTCCTCAGAGAGAGGAGTGCCTGCTTCTCTGCAAAGCGGCAAGGCCAGGTTGACCATAAGCCAGAAAAGTGGAAGACACACCAGGTCCCCAGTGCATACAAATTGTGCATGCAGGAAAGGAGCCAGTCCCTCAGAGTAGGCTCCAGTTCTGCGAGCGTCACGGAGGAATGGGCTCCCTTGAAAGAATGGTCATAAAAGTTTTGCAATGGCTGGTTCTCTAACCCCAGGATCAAGACTCTGAAACAGGGATTACCCCACATCACTGGATTTGAGTACAGCAAGGGACACTTTTGGTTCTGACTCTAAATTGCACTACTCAGCAATTTTCCCATTCAGGATGAGGAAATTTGTCCCAAATGTCTCCAGGAAGGTGGGGTCCAGTAGCAGTTGTATCTGTGACTCAGGGAGGCTTCTTGTCATCTCACTGACAACAGCTGCAACCACAGTGAGACATTTCAGGAGAAGAAGGTGGTTAGGGATTAGTTATCACCAGATCATAGCAGCCAGTGAAGCCGCAGGAGGGTAGCGCAGGCAATGGAACTGGTGACCGTGGAGAATTCTGAAGTCTTCTCAGGATGGTGACATGGGCTTCCTGGGACTCTGCTAAGAAATGAGGCCCCAAGGGCCCCAGAGAATCTCTGGAACTGTGTTCAGTACTGTTTTTAATGTTTCCCACACTTCCTGATTGCTGGTCCACACTGATCCCGTCTGACATCCTGACCACAGGTATCGCACTTTCCCTCATAACCTCTTTGCCTCCTGTGCCCCTGTCGTGCCACACAACTTGCAGGTCCCCAAACTCCATTTCTTCTCGCAATCATCTTTAGGCCTTCGTGCGTGCCCCGCCTTCTTATCAGGTGAAGTGTGTTGCCAAAATGGACACAGTTCTTCACCCCGCCCTGTCACCACACCTCTATGACTTCCCATCAAGAAGTGGAGACCATTGCCCCCACCCTCCTTGAATCTGGGCTGGCCCTGGGCCTTGCTTCAGTTGACAGAATGCAGAGGAAGGTGCAGCATTCCAGTTTTGAGCCTGGGCCTCACAACCCTTGCAAGCTTCCACTTATTCCCTTGAAAGCTTGCCCAGCTGCCCATGGGGGGCACCTCGGCCGGCCTGCTGGAGGATGAGGGACGTGCACAGAAGAGGCAAACTGTCCACGCTGAGGCCTTCCTAGACCAGCACCCCCACCCAGCTCCCAACTGACCCAGCAGCTTTCCGATGATACATCAGAGCAGTGATTTTCAACCAGTGTGCAGCGGCACCCTGGTGTGCCCTGAGAGGAGCTTAGGTGTGCTTTGAAAAATTTTAAAGATCATTAATTAAATTATTTTCAAAAGAAGTTCAAAGTGCAGTAAATATATTCTTTTTTTTTACTCTTGTTTTGATCAACATAATTTAAGTGCTGTGAAAGTTTAACTGGTAGGTTCAAGCATTCTGTGTGGTAAAAAAGTTGAAAAAAACTGCATTAGAAAGTCCCAGATCAGAGCCACCCAGCTGAGCCCAGCCTAAATTGCTAACCCACAGGATCATGAACTAAACAAAATGTTGTTATTATAAGGTTTGGGGGTCGTTTTTAATGCAGCCAAAGTGAGCTGATACCTTTCTGGTTAACAGTCACCTTTCCGGTCCCAATCTGGTAAAGCTTTTTCTGAGTCCTTTCAAGCCTCAGTTAGGGCTTTCCTTAGGTAGCCCAGAGCTGGACACAGTTCATTGCTGTCATGACTTGGGCATCGCCTCTATTTTACTTTTTTGAAGGCAGAACGTTTTCTTTCTGAATTGTGTCCTCGAGTCCTAGTACAGTGTCTGGTACTCCACGGCTGGGTGGAGTTGGAGGTCGTAATCTGTAGACTGCGGGTATTCAGTTTGTCCTGCATAGTGTGACCTGAAGAGTGATAAAAACATGTTTCCCCAAAATTGTTGGACTACCTTTGAATATCGAAGTATTAGAGATAAATACCTGTATTATTGGTTTTCATTAAAAAATAGGAAGATCCATCAACACAGGCCTTGAGATTTCTCATGGTTCCAAAGAATGGTGGCTGTCCCCTTTAGATAGGGCATGCACTTTTTCTTTTTGAGATAGAGTCTCACTCTGTCGCCCTGGGCTAAATGCCATGACATCATCATAGTTCACAGCAACCTGAAACTCTGGGGCTCAAGCAATCCTTATGCTTCAGCTTCCTGAGTAGCTGGGACTACAGGCTCCCACCACAAGGCCCAGTTAGTTTTTCTCTTTTTAGTAGAGACGGAGTCTTGCTCTTGCTCAGGCTGGTCTCGAACTCCTGAGCTCAAGCGATCCACCTATTTCGGCCTTGCAGAGTGCTGGGATTACAGGCATGAGCCACTGCAGTCGGCCTGGGTACACACTTTCTGACCATGACACCTGGGGTCATCCTCATTATCACCTCAATACCCATTGTTATTTTTTTTTTCAATTTGATGATTTACATTTTTAACTTATTTTTTATTTGTGTATATTTGTGGGGTACAAATGCAATTTGTTGCTTTAATACATTGCATTGTGGTAAAGTCAGAACCTTCAGTCCATCCATCACTGAAACAAAGCACATTGTACCCATCAAGCAACCTCCCATCACCCACCCGCCCCACCCCCACACTCCCCGAGTCGGTCCTGTTCACCATTCCACACTCTGCTTCCTTTGTACACAGTATTTAGCTCTCACTTACAAGTGAGAACATGTAGTATTTGTCTTTCTGTGTCTAACTCGTTTCCCTTAAGATAATGGCCTAACATTCCTTACCTGTAGCTGCAAAAGATGTGATTTCATTCCTTTTATGACTGAATAACATTCTATTGTGTATATATATCACATTTTCTTTATCCAGTCTCCCACCGATGGCCACTTAGGTTGATTCCACATCTTTGCTATTGGGAATAGTGCCATGATAAGCACACGAGTGCAGGTATCTTTTGAATATATTGAATGTTTTTCCTTTGGATAGATACCCAGCTGGGGGATTGCTGGATCATATGGTAGTTCTATTTTTAGTTCCTTGATAACTCTTCATACTGTTTTCCTTAGAAGTCACACTAACTGAAATTCTCACCAACAGTGTAGAAGAGTTCCCCTTTCTCTGCTCCTCACATCTGTTATTTTTGGCCTTTTTAATAATTGGCATTCCTGTTGGTATAAGATGATATCTCATTGTGGTTTTAGTTCGCATTTCTCTGATCATTAGTGATGTTGAAATTTTTTTTCATATGCTTGTTGGTTATTCATTTGTCTTCTTTTGACATATAATTATTCATGTCCTTAGCTCACTTTTTTTTTTTTTTTTTTTTTTTTTGAGACAGAGCCTCAAGCTGTCACCCTGGAGAGAGTGCCGTAGCATCACAGCTCACAGCAACCTCCAATTCCTGAGCTCAAGCGAGTCTCCTGCTTCAGCCTCCCAAGTAGCTGGGACTACAGGCGCCTGCCACACGCCCAGCCATTTTTTTGTTGCAGCCGTCATTATTGTTTGGCAGGCCCAGGCTGGATTCGAATCCGCCAGCTCAGGTATATGTGGCTGGCGCATTAGCCTGTTGAGCCACAGGCGCCGAGCCTCCTTAGCTCACTTTTTAATGGGGTTGCCTCATTGTTATTGTTGAGTTGTTTGAGTTCTTGGCAAATTCTGGATATTAATCCCCTGTTGGATGTACAGTTTCTCATATTATTTATGTGTCTGTTCACTGTGTTATTTCTTTTACTGTGCAGGTGCTTCTTAGTTTAATTAAATTCCATTTGTTTACTGTTAGGGGGTTTTTGCCTGTCCTTTGGGGGCTTAGTTATGAATTCTTTGCCTAGACTGATGTCCAGGTGACCCACCCATTATTATTATCGTCACATCTGTTCTTTTCTCTTGCAGCCACCTGCCAGGTTCCCTCCCATACTTACCTGCTGTAAAGAACTCAACACTTAGGAAAGCAATGGATAAATACTTATTTACTCTGGCTTTAACTATAAGTGTGATGCAGTCAGCCTCTCTCTTTCTTGGTGGGATTTTAAGCATTGCTTATGGTCTCACTGTCCTCCCCTATAAACTGGGTTTGTTTTCTATCCTTCCAAATGGCTTTCAAGGATAATTCGGCTTATAACCTGCTTCAGTGAGAGCAAGATGTTTTCTTTCATCACGTAATTCAGTTTTGTAATGGAGCAATTGCGGTTTGGCTGGAGGTGTCCACACTCAGCAGTGTTGGCAGGCCTGTTGGGGACATCTTGCCAGTTTTCTGATGTATTTTCCTTTAGCAGGAAAAGTCTTATGTCTTAAGATTCTACATAAAACTACTATTGGTGGCATGTCCACCTCATGACCGACTGAGGTCACTTTTTTAGCTGTATGAGGAGATTGAAGGTGTTTTAGTTTTTGTTTTTTGAGACACACTCACTTTGTCACCCACACTGAAGTGCAGTGACATCATCATGACATCATCATGACTTGCTGCAGCCTCCAACTCTTGGGTTTGAGTGTTCCTCCCACCTTAGCCTCCTTTGGAGCAAAGACTATAGGTACACACCTCCAGACCTGGGTAATTTTTCTTACTTTTTATAGAAAAAGGAGTCCTCCTTGTTGCTCAGACTAGTCTTGAACTCCTGGCCTGAAATGATCCTCTAAACTTGTCCTACCAAAGTGCTAGGATTAGTGGTGCCTACCAAAGGTATTTTTTTTTCATTTTGGTTTATTTTTTAATTTGATTACTCATTCTATGTATAAGGCTTATAATTCAATGACTGACTCTTTGAAGGAAGAAAGCCTTCAGCCAATGCATAACTCCAGGTTTTAAAAAGAACCCCCCAGTCTGGTAAATGTTTAGCAGGAATGCATTCTCACAGGCCTACTCTACCAGTTGTTTATCCTGGCATCTGCTCTGGTCAGTTGGTGCCCGGGCTAAACTAGTAGTTATACATTCTGAAAATATCAATTCTAGAACCAACACATTGGAATGGGAAAAATGCTGGTCTTCAGCCCTGTTTTTGACTTTGGACTCCGTTGTGAGGCCACAGGCTTGGCAGCTTGATCGCAGCTCCATGCAACCTGACATTATCAATTCCTTCATAACAGTAATATGATTATCCTATTCAGATGTCCCTTTATCACTTATGGTGTATCCAAGGTTCAGCTCACCTGGGCATAAAAAGATAGCTCAGCCTGTTCTCTGACTAGCGAGGTGACTAAGCAAATAGAACTCACTCTGTTCCATTAGTCCTGACTAAATCGGTCGATGCCTTATTACTTCTTTCTTTTTTTTTTTTTTTTTTGAGACAGAGCCTCAAGCTGTTACCCTGGGTAGAGTGCTATGGCATCATAGCTCACAGCAACCTCCAAATCCTGGGTTCAAGCGATTCTCCTGCCTCCACCTCCCAAGTAGCTGGGATTATAGGTGCCTGCTACAAACACCTGGCTATTTTTTTGGTTGCCACCGTCATTGTTGTTTGGAGGGTCCAGGCTGGATTCAAACCTGCCAGCTCAGGTGTATGTGGCTGGTGCCTTAGCCGCTTAAGCCACAGGCGCTGAGCCTTTTTTTTTTTTTTTTTTTTTTTGAGACAGAGTGTTGCTTTGTTGCCCTGGGTAGAGTGCCGTAGCGTTACAGCTTACAGCAACCTCAAACTCTTGGGCTTAAGTGATTCTCTTGCCTCAGCCTCCCTGAGTAGCTGGGATTACAGGCACCCACCACAACACCTGGCTATTTTTAGAGACAGGGCCTTACTCTGGCTCAGTCTGGTCTCAAACTTGTGAGCTTAGGCAATCTACCTGCCTCGGCCTCCCAGAATGCTTATTTCTTAAAGTCCCGTGGACTCGGACCACTGACTTCTGAGCTCAACCAAGGTGGAATGTGAGGTCAGTACAGTTCTCTGCATAAGTCTAAGGAAGAGAAACTCTTATTTTTAGTGGTTTTTATCATTTGAGAATGCATAAGAATAGGCAAGCAGAGTTGACAATCTTTTTTTATTTGTTAGCTTAGTTGAGGAATTAAAGTATTCTCATGAAATGGTTCTCATTAAATGGTTTAAATGTATGCTTTGACATCATACTCTAACTTTTTCCAATACTGGAATTTATCTTTATATCACTTTGTACTAAACACTAAAGGTAAAAAAATTTACTTTTATATCACAAAAGTTATATCTGATCATTGCAGAAAAACTTAAAATATGATTAAGTGAAACGTAAAAAAAAAAAAATCCAATCCTGCTGTAACAAAAGTGTTGCCTTTTAACTTGGATTAATCTACTTATCGCTTTGTCTCTAATTTCCACCTTTGTATTTTGATAGTCTTAAAACTTAGGGTTCTGTCTTTTAAATCCTTAGATTAGGAGGAAAAAAAAATTTCAGAGAAAACCGTTTTCAAATATGCTCCAAATCCTGCTGTTTGAAAGCTTACTAAAAATGGCTCAGATTGTCTCTCTGACCATTGATTATTGTCCTGGATGGAGTCGTTTTCACTTGAGTTTCTTTTACCTAGCACTTTTGCTAACTGTGTGCTTGCTTCCGGAAACCTGGATTATTCTAATTTTCTATGATGGAAAGAAAAAAAATAGTTGGTTGGAATTGTATGTAAATTAAAAGTGTCCTCTATCTGAAGGAGTCTAGGAATCTCTCTTGTAGTATAAAAAGCGTGGACTTTATTTCATGAATTTCTGTGACCTAGGAACCCCTCCTGATTACTTCCTATTTGTAACTATGTTTTGGAGTTCAGGTGGCATGAAATTTGATCTCTGGGTTAGAGATATTTTAATATATTTTTAAAAGTAGAAATAAAACCATATGATTTGAAGTGTTTCTTGAACCAAAAGAATTTAAAAAGAAGATTTAGATAAGGAGTCACCCTCATTAACTGGCATTGTGACAGTATTAGTCAGGATGGGTTGGAGGCTTGTTGTAGTAACAAATAACACCCCCCCAAATCTTAGTTACTTAACACATAAACATTTATTTTTTGCTTATGCAAAGCCCTATCCTGGTCTGGCAACTTGCGGAGGTTGGCTTCTTCCAAGTAGTGTCTCAAGGAGCTTGTAACCTGTCATCTGGATAGGTGATAATCAGGGTCACCACTGCAGAGGAAGGGACACTATATAGAACTCACACCCCCTCTCAGATGCCTCAAGGTCAAGTACTCCAGCCCAGAAGTGACACATGTCACTGCCACTCATAGCCCATTGGCTAGTAACTTTCCAGGGGGCTGGAAAGCATAGCTTTCCCATATTCCCATAAAGGATCAAGAACCAGCTATGAATGAATGCTTAAGTCTTCACCACAGTGACTTTGGCAGGTAACGTGGCTTTATCTCTCTGGCCTAGAGGACTACAGAATCCGTCCCTCTTCTCACTGTCCCTCTATGTAAAGGTTGATTCTTCTCATAACAGCTTGTGGCTTTGACTACTTTGCATGAATTATCTTATTGTTACTCTAAAGATGTGAAGTATATAATATAATACTTGTAAAAGGCAAATGCTTATGTTGCATGGCATAGCTGGTGGTTAAGCTAGAGAACTTGGAAGCCAAATGATCTGGTTTTGAATCTACCTTGATCTGTTACTGGCTATATGACCTCTGTTTGTTTAACTTCTCTATGACTTAGTTTTGGTTTTTTAATTCAGATATGTAAAAGGGGGATGGGAATAGTACAACTCTCGCAGTTACTGTGAGAACTAAAGGAAGTAATTCATTTAATGTTCTTAGAACGGTGTTTAGAACATGCTAAGAGTTCAATAAGTTAATTCCATTTTATTTTTTATTATTTTGAATGTGACTGTCCTTCTCGACCTGCCTTGATATGGATCTACATAGTAAGAACTCAATGAATTGTTGTCATTTTAATTATCACTCTTCTTGTCCTGGCTGGATAAACCAGCCCAACCTACACAATTCTCTCCAGTCTACTGACTCATAAAACGGAGTCACAAACACTACTTATACATGGCCTAGACCTAAGGCGACTCCTTCGGACTTGTGCCTTGGCACTTTAGCTTAGATTCCACCCCTTCCTGGTCCCATCTTGTGTCTGACATATGAATCGAATTCTACCTTTGGCTTCTGCAAACTCAAGACTTTTTCCTGGTTTCCCTCTCATCATTGAGCTCTGCTGACTCTTGTAGACTTTCCTCAGCTGGCCCCTTGACTCTTTGGAGAATCCTACCCTAACCTCAGACTCTAAGGAATTCCTACCCTTTGCCTCAGCCTCTGATTCTTGCCAAGGCTTGGGCTCAGCCTCCACAAAGTGGGATCATCAGCTGGACCCCACTTTCATTTCAATGACTGTAGGCTTTGAGCCTGGTATTTCAGATGTCAACCTGGCCTTTATCACCATCCCACATCAATAACAAACCCAAGGCATTAAGTCCACTTATAGGCATTATCCCTCCAGGTAGATACACAGAAACAAGAACTTTTTCCTTTTCTCCTAGGGTCTTACTAGATTGTCCTTGGGGAGAATGTAGACAATTGTAGTGAGCAAGGATGTGCATTCACAGGAGGGTCCGGTTCTCTTTCCCTTTTACATCTTGGTAATGTGGGGATCCTCGGAATGGTTGCCAGGGAGTTTGCTTCAGGATGGCAAGGGAGCAAGTTACCTGGCAGGGTTGCTCCTCAGCTTTGGTTCTGCCCAGTACAAGAAAGACAACATGCCTTCCTGCTAAGCCCCATTGAGATTCTCCTCCCTCTTTCCTGCAGTTGGCAGGAAGAACATTGGTTGAGTGAGGATGGACTTTGATAGAATCAAGTTGCTTTCTGCTTCCTTGGTTCTTTCTTTCCTGAGCTTTACCAAAGAACCATGTGGTGCTTCTCATGTAGGTGCTCGGTGCACAGGGAGTTGCAAACCATCTAAGATTTATGTAGAGAACAAGTTACATCACAAGATATTTTCACCCTGCCCTGAAATGATGATAAATGCAGCTGCAGCCTGCTTCCTCCCAATCTACCTTTGTAATCTTATATAGCAACCAGGTCAAATTTGTCACTGACAAATAAATTCTTATGTGTGGTGTTGGGAAAAGAAAAATCATCAAAGAATAATTTCCAAATACTCTGAAAAGGGTTATATAGCCCCCACTGAAACAGTGGAGAAATTGCGTTGTTTTGCAATTCCAGTTTCATCTAGAGTTAAAATTCTCTGTACATGTCACAAAGAGCAAAAGACATTCCTCCTCCCTTAAGGTTGAGTTTATCTAACTTGAAGAGGGAGATGTTTAGAAGCCAGTATGAGGAATACACCTTGAAAACATAACTATGCTGGGTGGTGCCTGTGGCTCAAAGGAGTAGGGCGCTGGCCCCACATACCAGAGGTGGTGGGTTCAAACCCAGCCTCGGACAAAAACAAAAAAAAAAAAAAAAAAAAAAAAAAAAAAAAAAAAAAGATAACTGTGCTTTTGTTTAAAAAGTACAGAAGCTGCCACTCTTGAGCATCCATGATATACTCATCTATAAATAAAATAAAGCAATTTGCATCCTGTTAGAGAGTTGGCAGAGTAGTTTTAAAAACACATCGTTGTGTGATCTTCTAACAAAGAGACTTGTTAGTATCTGTGCTTCTAATTAAGGATACTGTAGGAAAAGAAATATATAAGCCAGGCACCTGTAGTCCCGGCTACTTGGGAGCCTGAGGCAAGAGACTCGCTTAAGCCCAAGAGTTTGAGGTTGCTGTGAGCAGTGATGCTATGGCACTCTACCAAGGGCAACAGAATGAGACTCTGTCTCAAAAAAAAAAAAAAAAAGAAAGAAAGAAAGAAAGAAAAATATAAACATCTTAAACTTTGAATTTAAATCTCAGTTCTTCTCATACTCTTGATGGCTCACTTTATCTTTTTCCTTTGTGTTGGAAGGACTGGGGTAAATTTGGGGAAAGAAACTCTGTAACCCAGGAGTAGTTTGTCTGCCCTGTTCTCTGAGAGAGGCAGGATTGTCATTATTTACTTCTGCTGGTGACATGGGCTTCCTAAATTCCCTGGGGCTGGGAGAGCCATGGTGTGCTCTCCTGGCCTGCTCCACTTTCTTCTGCCACTATGGTCAGAGCAGGGACCTACCTCATGGAGTTGTTCTGGGCTCCCCAGTACACCAGAGCACATCCCTAGTGGCAGTCTCAGGCTTCACATATGGTGGAAGCACAAGGGGTTAAAGATGAAACACGTTCTGGCTTGGAATAGAAGAGGCTTCTGTTTGACTGCTCGAAAAAGTGAGTCTATAGTTAACCAAGGATGAGACTGGTCCAAAGGGATTTTTCAGTTCTGAACAAAACCCATGAGGTGGTAAAGTACCACTAGAGGCCCTGTGTACTTAAATTTCTTTTGGGATCCAATACAAAATTCATTTCGTCAAACTGCTCATCACTTTTATTTAACTTTAGGAGTTTACCAGAAACATACAGAGGGTTCAGTTGATTGCAAAGTGTATATTTTTCGCAGAATCTCACTTTTGTGATTTTTAGCTCAAACAAGTTCTTAGTTAGAGATAACAGAATCTGCTCCAGGGAGTTTAAAAAGAAAAAGATTTATTAAAGGGTAAAGATAACTCGCAGAGTCATCGTGAAGGCAGAGTGTCGAGGCTGGGCTTTCAGAGGCAACCCCCAAACTGAAATGCCAGCACCCAAGCTGCTTAGAGGTGGGCTGCTCAACCCCGGGCCCGTAATAAGGAAGCAGCCGGTGGCATCTGGAAGTGGCCATGATCCAAACCAGCAGTGTGGTTCTGCCCTGCGTCTCTCCCCAGGTAGCTCAGTTCTGAGTCAAAGTCACATCCCAGTCCCTCTGAAAGGCAGAACCTAACTGCATCTGGAACTCCAGGCAAAGTGGGGGTCCCAGTTCTGCACACTGGATGGATTTGGAATGTGCGTTGAGTGAAGACTTCACAGTATCTGCCACAGAGCTTTAAACCTACCTCTCCTGACAGCCAGACTATTTCAAGAGCAAATCTTACATCCGTCCATCTGTCCTTCTGTCCATCCATTCATCCATACTATTTTTGCCCTGCTTGTACTGTGTCTTAACTCCATGTTTCAGAACGCATCTCTAAAAAAGGTAAGAGTTCCTTTCAAAAGTATAATCACAATACCATTCTCATAGTATTGAGAATATTTTTTAGTATTTTTTTCATAGTATTTTTTTTTTTTTTTTGAGGTGGAGTCTCACTTTGTTGCCCTTGGTAGAGTGCCGTGGTGTCACAGCTTACAGCAACCTCTAATTCTCAGGCTCAAGCAATTTTATTGCCTCAGCCTCCCAATGAGCTGGGACTATAGGCACCTGCCACAACACCCAGCTATTTTTAGAGACCAGGTCTTGCTCTGGCTCAGACTGGTCTCGAACCTGTGAGCTCAGGCAATCCACTTGCCTCGGCCTCCCAGAGTGCTAGGATTACAGGCGTGAGCCACTGCCATTAGTCTTTTAAAGAGAAATTCTTTAATGTTGTCATATATCTGATCAGTGTTCCAATTTCCTCAATGGTCTCATAAAAAAAGTTTGTTTGGATTATTATCTGGATCAGGTTCCGAATAAGGTTGCTTTTGAACTTTCATTGTACAGTTGATTGGTGTGTCTCTGAAGCCTCGCTATCTACAGCTCTTCTCTCCCTTGCTTCCTTGTCTCCCTGGCCCTCCCCAGCCACTTTCTCCATCCTTCCTCGGCCTTCTGCCCTTCCACCCCACCCTTTCTTGCTTTCGTTCCCCTCTCCCTCAGCCACGCCCCCTGTTCCTGCTGCTGCTCTTATCCAGTTTATTCTGGATAAGAACATCTTATCCAGATATTTATCTTGCTCTTTATCCAGTTTATTCTTCTCAAGAACTTGGCTCCTCAATCACACAGCTTCTCCTGCTCTGGACTGGGCTTTCTGTATCCCCATGTTGCTCTCCAACACGTCTTCAGTTGCGTTCGTATTTCCTATAAACAGGCAGATCTGGTTTAGGTTTCACCTTTTAGTAAGAATACTAGAGAAAGTTGTGTACATTGTTCAGAAGCTTGCTATGTATCTGGGCTGTCTCTCTTTCAGTTATATAGAAGCAGCTGTTGATAATCTTTGCCCAGATTCATCATTTTATTAGAGGTTGCAAAAATGCATGCATCCAAGGTTATCATTCCCTCCTTATTTATTAGCTGGAATACGTTGAGCGAGAGAAACTGTCTCTCATCAACTATTTGGCTTTCCCACAGGACATTTATACACGAAAATGAAAGTACATTCTTTATTCCCACCTCACCCCCCTCCTTTTTAAAAATCAATTTTCAGAATAACAAATTGATTCCCTAGTGTCTTTTAAAAAAAAAATCACTGTGACATCATGAATTTAAGCATATGTGATTTGTTTCAACACATGTAGCTATTTATTCATTTATTTATTTTTGAGACAGAGTCTCATTCAGTTGCCTTGGGGTTGAAATTAACTGACCTTTGGTGGTTAGTCAGAACCTCTTTAGTTCTTTTGATATAATTTAAATAATTTTGATAACTTAAAAATATCTGGCATGATAAAAACATTCCAACTTTAGTTCATGTAATTCCTGCCCTAGACACAGAACTAGACTTTTCTCCAAGGATCTCTAGTTTTTTCAGCAAGAAAATGGCATTTAGAGATGACGATGATCTTCTTTGCTAGAAGTAATTTAATCTTCAATTCCTTTAAGAGTTAAAGAATGAAAGGACGTGACCATTGGCATGAAGTATATGACATTAGCACCGCGCCTTTTAAGTGCCAGCTCCATAGGCATAAATAAAATATTGAGAAAATTTGTATGCCAATGATTATTTGTTAATAGTTTAGGAGTTGGGGTTTTGGTAGAAATATTTTTACAGCTTGAATCCAGTTTTTCTTTAGTTATCTTTAGTTTGTGCTGGATAATTCTTCCCTTTATGATAGTAAAAAAAAAAAAATAAGACGTAGCTTTGCTTCATCAACTGCTAGTAAGGAGTGAACACATAGAGTTTCATATCTCCAGAGACTGCTGTGCCAAGGCTCAGGACGAGGCGATGTAGACAGTAGGCATTGGTGCAGGGGTGGGGAGGAAGTTTTTCTCTAGGAATCTGGAGTCTTGGGCTTGTATTCTGGCATAACAATTCCAGAAGCATGCTCCCTTTCAACTATCCTTTCCTGTTCTAGAAATCTGTGTCTGTTTCCTCATCTGTAAAATGGGTAGAGCATGTGAATATGAGTGAATTTGTTTGGGGGGAGTGTAGAGAACACTTAGATTATCACAGGTAAAAGGATTTATGTGGGGGCCGTTCAGATAGAAATAGAATAGATACACAATTTGAAATACTTGCGATGACAGTCTTCATCCCACTCCAGGCTAGTGTTACTCTGGCGAGAGGAGCCAGCTGTTTCCATGGGCATAAAAGCTATTCTCCTCTGGCCCTGCCATAGTGCTTGGAATTGCCTCAATTCTCAGCCCCTTATTGTGCAGATGTGGGCCTTCACATCTTATCTAGGAAAGGTGATATGTTAAGCTATTATTGTCTCTAAAACTCTGGCAAAATGATCTTATCTGCTACATTGTTGGCCTTTAAGTAGGACACTGTGAATGGTCCATGCCTTGGCCCCTTTTGATGAGAAAGAAAAGGTCTGAAGAGCTCTGGGAAAGGCCGTAGGGGCTGTGTAGAGACCTCCCACAGGGAGGCAGAAGGCCGGGCCAAGGAAATCCAGGGACAGGTCACCAGTACATAGCCACTGTTTTTACTGCTCAACTTCTAAATCACCTTGATTTTATTTTTGGAGAACTATCCTTCTCTCGTTGGGGATAGTCTTAGTAAAATTTGCATTTAAGTATTCCCTTCAAAGGACAGGACAGGTGTATGACCTAAGCTAGGCCAGTCAGCTGCCTTCTCAGGACGTGGCTGCTAAGTGCAGCAGCAGGAAGGCCTGCTGGACTGAGGTCCTTCCCAGTGGGGGTGCCTGAAGATACTGTCCTAGACCTCCCGCTGCCTATACCCACTGGCCACCTACCTTCCTGGTTTCTGCACTTCCTGAGCCTGGATCTGCAGCTTTTCTTGCTGCCTTCTGATTAATTTGCTTTTCCTCTCCCTCTTTCCCTTTTGCTTTAAGCTAGACAGATTTGGTAGCTGTTGTTTGTAACCAAAAATTCTAAGAACAATGCACTTAAGAAAAACTTGTTTAATATCATGATTTATCTTGTTCCCTTCTGCAGCAGCAGAGAGGAATCTAAAATGTATTATAAAATTCCCTGTCTGAAGACATTTATATTTGCAATATTTCACTTGGAACTTCATGGGCCTCTCTTCAAACTCTGCAAGGAATTAGGCAGCCTATGTGGCTTTTTGTGAAATGTGTGCTGAACAGCTTGGATTTACTAGAACTCGCTTTGTCTCCTGCGGTCCATTGTTTAACTTCATGTTGCTTTAAAGTATAACTTCTTCATGAGAAAGAAAACCATTTTATTTTCCCCATTACAAATGTAATATAGCATGGCTATTTTAGAACATACCAAGAAGAAAAAAATGTAAAAACAAAAACCACCCATAATCACCACATAATTACTTCTTATCATTTTGCTGTACTTTCTCACAATCTTCATGATTATATGTATATAAATAATGTGTACTTTATGAAAATGAGATCACATTGTTGTGTAATATTTGGGAATTTTTTCATGTCATTAAATTTTTTTCAGTAGAATTCTTAATTAGCATAGCATTCTTGCCCTGTTGCATTATTCATTATTCACTTTCTTAGCTAGTCTAAAATTTTGTGTATTTTTTTATGCAAGTTCCTAATAATTAAGATCATTTTTCTGCCCTGGAATTAGTGTAAATATTGCTCAGTGATATCCATAGCCCACAATAATGTCCTTTTGATTACTGGTAGAATGACCACTGGTAAATGAAGCAGGTACATTTTGTTTTTGTGATCCAGGTTATAGGCCTTGCACAGAACATGTCATGCTGGAAGAGTTATATCAATGTTAAAATGACCTTCAGACCAGCAGGCCTTGTGATAACAGGCTGTCCTGGGAGAGACTGTTATCAATACACTTTAGTCTTATTCTTGTACCAAGCCCTCAGAGGTACACTAGTGACAACCTTAACTCTCCTGGATATGACTGTAAAAATCTTTTTTCAGTAGGTTTCAGAAAGTGTTAAGAAGTCTAAGCCAAGCAACGTGCGAGGGGAAAGAGAACAAGATTCTGGAGGGCCATTTGCTTTCCTGAGCTGTGAAACTCTTGACTAGTAGAACCAGGTAAGAATGACCGTATTTTCTTGGGGAGAAAAGGAAGGAGGGATCCTGAATCATCCTGTTGTCTCAGATATCTTGAACACAGGTGAAAGCATTACACCATTTTCATAACTTTGGAAATCACCTTTGCAAAATTATTCCTTGTTACCATCAGCTTCTTGAAAAACGGACCTCAGCCTGCTGAAGATGGCAAGTGGCTTGCTGATGTGTCATTAGAACCCCATTATTAAGCTCTCAGGGTTATGATAGATTGAGTGGCAACTATTATGAAATGTAGACTCCTTTTTGAGATATAATGATTGGCCCACCTCTCCAAGGTGCATTCTGAAGGTAGACAAGGTATCTGGTTGAACATTTGAATTCAGATTTTAATCATCAATGAGAAATAGTGCTAACCCAAGTTTTAATTTCTCATTTCCCTAAAGGTGGTTGTACAGTCAGCTACTGTAGTTAAAAAATAATGGTAATGTGTTGGCAGCAATTCTGACACCTCACCAGAATGGGGGAACACGTGTGGTAGACCATTCAAGTTTGAGTAAGAGGTGGAAATTAACATGAATTCAAGTTCCACTGTTGACTTGCGTAAAAGGTTTGCTGCAGTGACCAGGTCAACAGAGCAAAACTAGAAATAAATTTTTAAAAAGTTTCATTTCTTGCCCTTTCTGTCTGATAGGCAGTCTCCTATCATGTGACCACTTTTATATACACAATTTGTAAGTCGATGGTCCAAGATTGGGACGTCTAGATATTGGTCATCTTGGCTCCCGGGAAGGCTCAGAGAAACCAAAACTTTGGGTTTGAAGTTTGCTCATAAAACAGCAGCTAATGATTAGTAGACCTTTGTAAATCTCTGACTTCAGCCATTTAGATGTGTTTCCTGATTCCTGGTGACTAAGGCATAGACCTAATTTGTTTTGCCCTAGAATTGCAGTTGCCCGTGCTGGTGGTGGTGAAGGCAATTATGATGGTGAAATAGATGAGGAAAGCTTCTCAATAGCCAGGAAGTTTGGGAAGATGTTTCAGTCACTTCGTCTGCCCGCCATTCAGCCTTCAGACACTTTGAAGTGTCTGCTGCTAGGCTGATCCACCACCCCTAGCCCTGGTACTATGAAAACCAACATCCACATGGAACAGGCTGTCACTCAGATGGATAAGGCCTGCTGAGTAGAGACTGGCAGACTGGAGAATCCACACCCCATCTAAAGAGAACAGCAGCTACTGAGCTTTAGGAAATTCCTGGCATGTGGGAATGCTGGCTCAGTGTTGCCATTATTTTATGAATGATTTTAAAAGAAGATTTGAACTTTCAGCCTTGTAAATGTGGACATTTTGCTTGTATTGTCCCTTTGAGTGATGATGATTTTTTCACTTAAAACATCTTAAGGAATCTGTAATGACATTTTATGCTTTTGTGGAGCATAGGGACATTCTTGATCTTCATCCTTTGATACAAGTTTTGCAGAATGCGTAGGATCCTTCTGATCTCTGAAGAAGGAAATTTTACTAATGCCTGGCTTGAGACTAGAGATACTAATCATCCTTTCCCATGCCCTTTTATTACCAGGTAGTAATTGAAAGTTAGAGCCTCAAATTTAAAGGCCAAAGTTATGAGTTTTACCTCCATGTGGATAAGATAATTTTACTTACTCCATGACCACGATGTACAGTCCCAAGCCCAGCCAGCCTTCTACCAAGTATAAGCAACATACATTCATTACTCATCCTTGTTGACGAATGTACTCCCAACCGAGACCCATGAACAGACCCATAAATAGCACCATTGCCATCAGTTAAAGCAGTATGTTATGGCTAAGGAATGTAAATAGATTTTTGCTCAGTTGTCAATACCAAATCATGAGTGGTGGCTGCCAAGAGGAGCTTTGTGCTGAGAATGATTTGGAAAACACTTGCAAGCTTTTCAAAAAGAGTGCTATAATTGATTGGTCTTGTCTGCCAAGGGCTTAGAATATGGAACTGGTGGTAAGTGTGCTCTGTGCGCTTGCCATCCTTGGTATAGTGTGTTGATATGAAAGAGCTAAAACATCTTAGCCTTGGGCAACTTGAAGCCTATACATTTTAATTTGAATTTTGGTCTTTTTCTTCCTCTTCCAATTTTCTTCCTCCATCTCTGTTTCACCACAGAAGAAATGGCCAAGCGTGCCTTCTCTACCTTGGAGACATTCCTGAGTTTCCTCCTTGTAATGATGACTGCAATCACGGTGGCTCTTCTGAGTCTCTTGTTTATCACCAGTGGGACCATTGAAAACAACAAAGGCAAGTGTCCTGGGCTCTCTTGGATGCTATTTTTAGGCCTATAAAAAAAATCTCTTGAATCCTGGGGACAACAAAGTGACAAATAGCGTCTGCTGATAGTTCAGTGTGCACTTAAGTGGCCTGGGGTGGCCATTTCCCTTTTCATTAATTGCCCTTTCTGCACTGACAGCAGTTTTTATCAGGTTTACCTTTTTTCCCAAGGTACAAAGGCTATTTGTTTAATAGCCAGTTGACAGGCATTCTGACATGCACATGTTTGCCATTAGCTTTTCCACTGATCTAAGCACTTACCCAGGATTCTCTGAAGCCAGTGACGTCGGCCTCCAGCCTCTCATCTTTCTCCTTGTCTCCTCGTTGACATCATCTTTTCCTGGGGGCAAAACTAGATGGAAAAACTCCTTGAGTATCAATTAGTCTATGAAAAGCTTTAGAGAAAGGGGATCTCGAGCTGAAATACGTAAAAGGGCCAATCCTATTCTGTAAATGATCAAGGTGGAGGCAGGTGTGCTTCTGGTGACGGGGATCCAAAGTCCCCCCAGAGTGCCAGCTGTTGTCATGATGTCATGTGGTCTCAGATCTCTGGAGGTTTCAAGGAAAGCTAGAAATTTGGATTTTTAGACATCTCCTAATTTTTTAAAAAGTTGGAAACAAATTTAGTTTTTGAAAACTATGTGGGCTATGTTTGCAGGTAGTGGTAGCAACGGTTCTTTGTAGGAGCCTCTGCTTCAGCCATTGCTAGGTTACATGCCCAGTGAATGAACAGAGAAAACACGTGGGCACTGGATGCTTTGATTATGTAAAGGCAGGGCTGGCCTCAGGCCTCACTTTCCCTTTGGTGGCCTCTCCTCTTTACCAGGGTACTCTCTGCTATGTTCCTGTGCTTTGAATTCCTAGCAAACCCAGAGGAACAGAGATCCTCCGATCCAGCAGTGGGCAGAGCAGGGTGGCTCTGGATAGAAATAAAAGGATCTTTCAAATTTATTTAGTTTTAGCTTTTAAAATTAGAGACTCAGGAGGCTGAGACTCGGGAAGGTTGTTAATAATTATAGTTAAGTATTCTGGCAGCGGTAGTTATTGTTTATTGAATGGTTTCTGTGTTGAGCACTATGGTAAGGCTTTTACGTAATTTTCTCATCTAATTCTCACAACAATTCTATAGTGATAGGTGCTAAAGTCCTTCCTTTTCCATTAGTGCCATTTTTAATACAGGGAAACCCAGCCCCTGAGGTTGCAAATAGCTTGTCCTTGCTTACATCGTTAGGCTTGGCTTTGGTAGACATGACATTCCAATGCTGGCAGCAATGAGGTGATAAGAAAGGAGCCGCCTGCCTCCTTGCCAAGTTTGATGTCCAGTAGAAAATGTGGACTTGGGGACGAGAATCATGGATTCTAATTCCACAATTGGTTGAAAGATCATAAGATCCTGAGTTTGAGGATCTGGATTGGATACCAGATTCATCATATGCTGTCCAGGAACTTGGTTGTCACTTTTCTGAGTTTCAGGTGAGTTTCCGGTTTCTCATCTTTAAAACTGGGGAGGTTGCATTAGATGATTTCTAAATTTTTTTGCGGTCCAAAATTCTAGGATCCCAGAAGGAATCATCTATCAATCCCTTGTCTAAGTGCTTTGTGACCACTCATGCCTTGCAACAGTGACATGTGTGACCTTGGCTACTCCTGGTTATTATCTGAGAAATGGAAACAAAGAAACAAATGAATATATAAAATGTCTAGCTATGTAAAACAGATCAAAGCTGTATACCAGCCATTGTTCTAATTTTTTAATATAAATAAACATATTGTTCAAAACAATCCTAGAAAGTGGGACATTATTATTATCTCCATTTTGTAAATAAGACGTGGTAAAATAGGTTGAGCAGTGTGTTCAGTTGGTAAGTGGTAGAGACATGTTTCAAACTCAGGCAGTTTATTTCCAACACCTGCCTTCTTAATCTCGTGTAAATCTGTCTCCCTTCCTATTTGGCTGTGTGTGAGGGAGAGGAGAGAGAAATATATACACATATTAATATAGAATGTGTGTGTTTAAACATATCTATGTGTGAATATACAGATACAAGAGTAATTATAGCAGGGGAAACCCCATCAAGTGTACAATAATCTAGGTTGTATTAAAAATAAAAGTCTTTTTTTAGAAGGTCAAAGAGGATCAGAGCCAGGGTAGGGGCAGCGGAGGTGGCATCCCACAGATGAGCACTTGGGCTGGATGGATCCAGGTATGATGATAAAGATGCTAGGATGTGGTTGGTGGAAAGGTGTGAGGAGTCTAGATAGAAAGAATGGAAGAAACCAGTCCCCAATGGTTGGGTTTAGTAGGCTATGTGGCAGAAACTTGGCACCTGTTGTGTTTGGCTGAAATAGAAGAGCAAGGTGTGATGTAAAGTTTGATTAGGAATGGCTCATGATGAGACCATGAATTTTGGTTTGAAACAGCTCTAGTCCAAGAAAAAGATCCTGTTTAGAATTATGATTTCAAACAGGGTTCAACATATTTCTCACTGTACATCTTATACATATGAAAAAATACAAAGATTTTTTTTTTTTTAAACCCCATCCTGTACACTGGACACTTATTCTAATGGATACTGACAAATAAGTAGGCTGAAATCTTGTTTCTCAAATATCTTACTCTCATGTTTTAGATTCAGGAAGCCATGTGTTTCCAACCATCCAGGACCCCACTGCCACCCAGGGTCTCACAGCTACCCCGGACCCCATAGCTACCCAGGGTCCCACAGCTACCCAGGACCCCATAGCTACCCAGGGTCCCACGGCCACCCAACCTTCTGTGATGCACACTTCAGAGCCACCTCTGTTTCAGAACTTCAGTGGTTATCACATTGGTGTCGGACGAGCTGACTGCACAGGACAAGTATCAGACATCAGTTTGGTAAGTGAATGGTGGGCTCCTTAAGGAGACTGTGAAAGAAGTAATTTTGATTATTTTGCATCCTGCTTTCATTCCTGATTATTACAGCATCATCAGCATCTTCTTCTTCTAGCTTTTTCATTGCCTCCTTTCTCCTTAGCACTATGAATTATGAATTCTCATACTAGAAGAGGGAAACTTTTATTTAATCACAGTTTCCTTGTAAAAGTCAACTGCCCATTTTTTAGTGAACTGCATTGGCAGAGCTGGCAAACTTAAATACTACAGGGAGTGGGCAGGTACCATAAATGACTGAATCAGGCCGGTGTAAGATGATAAATGTCTAGCGAATCTGCAGTTAGCTGGGGTGGGGATGGGGCAGCAGGAAAAGTTGGGAATGCTATAAAAAATTTTTAAAAATAAAAATAAAGTGTTTGGCTATAGCTGATGGTTGCAACATTGGTTCAGAGCTGTCCTGTCTTGAAGTTTTCTCAAGAGATGTCAGAAAATCTTTGGACTGAAGATTAAAAGATTTAAATCTCTCACTTCAAAAATGTAGGCATTTCTAGTTAAAATTAGAGACCTAGTATGGACCAGCTCTGTACAAGCCAAATAAAATATATCCCTGTGTCAGGTGTGGGCTGTTTAGCATGCAGCCTCTTGGCTATGGTGGTGGAAATATCCATTATGTCAATACTTCCCTAGAAAACTAGAGCATGAAGTTGTCTAATGGGATTTGCTCCCTCCTGCCAAGGGATCTTTAGATTCTTGGAATTATTTCCAGCTGCTTGTTCTGCAAAGTGACCCTGGCTGCGAACATTAAATGGATACTCCCAGGGTGGTGTGTGTGTGTGTGTGTGTGTGTGTGTGTGTGTGTGTGTGTGTGTAAGTGTAAGGCCGACACTGGGGGGCATTCTCAAGACCTGGGTGTCAGTTTTTGTGGGGCTTGGGATTAGGGTATGTAGTCTGACATGGCTCAGGGAGTGATAATATGCTAAAAGCCAGGGCGAGGTGTCCTCAGTGGAGAATACTTAAGTATAAAGATACCACTTTCTTCAGAAAACAAAATCACACACCAAACCAACAGCAGAAGGCCTTTAATTGTCACAATGTCCCTGGGCAATGTGGGGGTGGAAGCAGGGAAAATGTTTTCTTCTCTAGTAGCTCAGGAAAGGCAAGAGAAAAGATTTCGTCCAGGAAACAGAATGGTTGGAGTGGTCCCTGGGGTAGCGGTGGAATTCCGGGGCCCTGCCAGTGGCTTCCTTGCCCATAGACTTTTGCCAACTTGCTCAATAATTTGCCTTTCAATTTTTCTACACAGAAGATTAAAGCCTCTTATGATTGCAGCCGCCTTCTGCTTTTTTTTAATTCTTGAAAACACACATATTATACCACATGTTACATCACCCATTACAGCACCATGGTGTCACGTGGATTTTCTTTTCTTTGTCTTTCTTGAGCAGTCTGGTCTTCTGTTTATGCCAGGTTCCTGGTAGCAGGGAGTGAGACGGAATGACTCTGATTTTCTCTTCCTCTTCAGATGGGCTTTGCAAAAAGTGGCCAGAACGCACGGGGCCTCCTCACGCGGCTGTACAGCCGTGCCTTCATCATGGCAGAACCTGATGGGTCAAATCGAGTTGTGTTCGTTAGCATTGACATAGGCATGGTATCCCAGAGGCTGAGGCTGGAGGTAAGTGATTGACAGGGAAAGGAAATCACATGGTTTGAGGGACAGTCGGTGGGTGAATGTCACAGAAGCTAAGCCCTCCAGCCTTCTCATCCAGTGAGTTTTCCTATAACCTTGAGCATTGGAAGCTCTTGACCCACTGTTAGACAATCCTGCAAGGAGAATGGTCCTCGCTATTTCAGTCTAAGTTATCTTGGTCACAACTTGAACTTGCTTTCAGTTCTGCTCATGGCTCATCATCATTGTTAATGCTAATTTTTTAAAGGCTTATTGTGTTCCAGGTGACTTTCAATATATTCTCTCATTTAATCCTCCTTGTTAGAAGTTGGAGAGTGCTAATTCATCACTAACCCCTCTGTCAAGTTCTCAGACAATAGAGAATAGATGCAAGGAATCAGATGAAAATTCAAATGCAATACTGACATGAGGTTGACCATGAACTGGTATTTGTAGAAACTGGGTGTTAGGCATGTGGGGTTCATTATATTGTCTTGATTAGCTTAGTATGGGTTTAAAAATTTCTGCAACGCAAATTTTAAAAGGTTGTAACATCAGCCCTTTTAGTATATGTGCTGCCAAAGCGAGCACAACATCAGCCTTTTAACGGTTAAACTATATTGTAAAAAAATTATGATTTTCCCCAAACGTAGACTTTATTGCCCTTTATGGAGACAGTTGAGCTTAGCGGAAGGGGGCATGGAGGATCCTGGGCTGCCTGAGGTCTTAATAGGCTGAGAAAGAGAAAGGAGAGAGGAAGAAAAGGGGGAGGAGGGAACGGGAGGGAAAGAGAGAGAGAAGAGAAGGAGAGAAAAATCGAGTGATAGCCTTGGATTTGGGTACTATTTCTGTAAGCTAATTTCTAAGCCTTGACCTAGTTCTGTTTTCTCTGTTGGTTAAGGTCACAAAGGCAGGATGTGCTGTTTTAATGTCTACTCACATTCATGGATGTGAGGAAGGGAGAGTCTGAAGCAGAGACCAGATCAGAGACATCAGTGTCAATCACACAGTATCAGGTTCTGTCAGCTGTACCTATTAAACATGTTGCTCCTGCAGCTGTGTGAAGGAGCCCATGAGAGGGGTGACAAGGCGGCCCTAAGGTGTCACTCCAATGTCGCTTCCTCTGAGTGTGGAGTGGAAATCTCTCCCATATGTGGAGACACGAGGAACAAGGGACTAAGTGTCTTCCCCATTCCTGCAATTACAACAGAACTGTGAGAAAGGCTCTGTTATGCCCTTTTTATGGATGAGTAAACTAAGTCTTAGAGAAGGTAAGTAACTTTCTGAAATTCACACAGTTAGCAAATGGGAGAGCTGCACTCTGAACACCTGTTGCCTAATCCCAGAGCCCACATTCTTTTTTTTTTTTTTAAATACATGTATTTTATTATTCTTCATTACATTATTCCCCCCCACCCGTCCGTGATAAGACAGAATTGATTTACAGAAAAGAATACAGAAAACACCAAAGCTCCTGGTAGTGGGAGAGATTTCAAGTAGGGAGAGAGAAGCTCTCTCC
>CAUYRH010162302.1:0-30455 GCA_963574655.1 Perodicticus potto | reverse complement strand
GAGACTCTGTCTTTTTTTTTTTTTTTTTTTTTTTTTGAGACAGAGCTTCAAGCTGTCGCCCGGGGGAGTGTGCTGTGGCATCACCGCGCACAGCAACCTCCAATTCCTGGGCTCAAACGAGTCTCCTGCCTCTGCCTCCCAAGTTGCTAGGACTATAGGTGTCCACCATAATGCCCGGCCATATTTTGGTTGCAGCCGTCATTGCTGTTTGGCGGGCCTGGGCTGGATTCAAACCCGCCAACTCAGGTGTACGTGGCTGGCACCTTAGCCCGTTGAGCCACAGGCGCTGAGCCATTGAGACTCTGTCTTAAAAAAAAAAAAAAAAAAAACCCAACCACAGAGTGAGACACATGTGTCTCTATGGAATCACATGGAATGCAGCACAGATCTACCAAAAGACTTCAGGACTATGTTCCTCTCTTACCTCATCTTCTTCCCCAGATATAAGGGATACTCAGACATAAACTGGCAAACAACTCTAGCAACTTTTATTGGCCAATTTTAAACAAGAATAAAGTGACCATTTACTGAGTCTCTTATCAACAGTCTGGCTTTCTGTGCTTAGGACTTGCAGTGCCTTAGCTCACCCAATCAGCAAAATTAGACTGCTGCAGGCTGGTATTACACTTCCAATTTTAGGTGCAGAAACTAAAGGCTCAGAAAGGTTAAGTCACTTGGTCTAAGGCCAACGGTCTTCCCCAATGAGAACATCCCCAAGAACCTCTTAGGCTTTTAGAGTCTTTCTAAGGAGTTTCCAAAACCCTCTAGACCTCTAGCTTCAGTAGATAAAGTTCTGAGGACCCCAAGCAGCCCCTAGGAGGGAACAAGAGTGGTTCCTTAAACAGGGGAGTAGACCACATAGCCTTGTCCATACAGGTTCAGAGCATTTCAAGAAGCATGACAGGCCAGAATGGCAGGATCCATCCAGAGCCTGGGTGGGAATCTGGCTGAGGCTGTCTGGATGGAGCACTTCACAAACTGAGGGCCCAAACTCGGCATCCACAGGGTACTGGGCAGGCCCCACCGCCAGTCACCCAGCCTGACTGGGCATCAGCTGAATCAGTGCCTGAGTTTCCTGACACTATCCAGGCAAGCAGTGCACCCAAATGAAATTAAAAAGAAGAGAAAAAGTGACTAAAGGCCACTGAGGGTGGGTAGCTGAAGAAGAGCTCAGACAAAAGGGAGCCATCTCTGTCTTCATTTAAAAAGATAAAACAAAAAACTCTGTAATGGTCAAGAGTATAGATTACGGAGTCACATGGACTAATGCTCAAATCCCACCCCCAGAAGTGACCAGCTAGGAAACCCTGGGAAAGCCACTTACCCTTTCTGAACCCCAGTTTCCACATATGGACTGAGCCTTAGAAAGCTGTGTAAGTGCTCAGCACCACGTCAGGCACAGAGCTGGAGTGCAGTAACAGGAGCCACTATTATTTCCTGGGCTAAACTGTTCTTGTACCACTTAAATAATATAGTAAAGGGATGACCCTGCAGTCATAAGCAAAGGCTTATGTGCACTTTTAGAAGATCTGCTGCACCCCCTCCATGCTACAGCCCCTGTCACCTCCCCCATGAAAACAGAGCACATGGCTCAGCACCTGTGGCTCAATGGGCGGAGGCGCCAGCCATGTACACCTGAGCTGGCGGGTTCGAATCCAGCTCGGGCCCGCCAAACAACAATGACGGCTGCAACCAAAAAAATAAAAAATAAAAAAAAATGACCAGGCGTTGTGGCGGGCGCCTGTAGTCCCAGCTACTTGGGAGGCAGAGGCAAGAGACTTGCTTGAGCCCAGAAGTTGGAGGTTGCTGTGAGCTGTGATGCTACGGCACTCTACCCAGGGTGACAGCTTGAGGCTCTGTCTCAAAAAAAAAGAAAACAAAGCACATTCCTCATCAGCAGAGATGCTTTCCAATATATAGGCAAAAGCCAAAAGCACACTCCTGGACTGTCCTCCCCTGCAGCTTCAGCCCTCCCCATAACAGCAAAGAGACTGGGCACCCAAATCTCCTTGAGCACAGCCTGTGGGTATGCCCAGGTCAAAGTGAGAAAAAGGGTACTTTGGAGCCAATTTTGCAAGAACCAAAACTTCCTTCCAACAGGACCCCATGCCACTGTCCAGACCTTCCCACAGGGCGGCAGCAACAGGCCTCAGATGGAATGGCCACAATGCCTTTTCTTCTCAAGGATCCCATGTTGAATGTTAGGACTTCCAGCTTCAGTCTAAGCTTCCCCACTTGCCAGCTCTACAACTTGGAGCTAACCACATCTTCTCTGTAAGCCTTCATTTCCACACCTGTAAGATGGGTAAGGGGTGTGGAGTGAAGATGAAATTTCACTTAGAAAGAAACTAGCAGTCCCACATTTCTCTATTCCTCACAAAGAAACCCACAAGCCAGGTATGGTGTGCACCTGTACTCCCAACTACTTAGGACACTGAACCTGGAGGATCACTTGAGCCTAGGATTTTGAGACCAGCCTGGGCAACACAGTGAGACCGTGTCTCTTTAAAAATAATAATAATAATAAGGCTCGGCGTTTGTAGCTCAGCGGTCAGGGCACCAGCCACATACACCAGAGCTGGTGGGTTTGAATCCAGCCTGGGCCTGTCAAACAACAATAACAACTATAACAAAAAATTAGCCGGGGCAGCGCCTGTGGCTCAGTCGGTAGGTCACTGGCCCCATGTACCCAGGGTGGCAGGTTCAAACCCGACCCCAGCCGAACTGCAACAATAACAACAAAATAGCCAGGCATTGTGGCGGGCGCCTGTAGTCCCAGCTACTTGGGAGGCTGAGGCAAGAGAATCACCTAAGCCCATAAGTTGGAGGTTGCTGTGAGCTGTGTGACACCACAGCACTCTACCGAGGGTGATAAAGTGAGACTTTGTCTCTATCAAAAAAAATTAGCCGGGCGTTCTGACGGGCGCCTGTAATTCCAGCTACTTGGGAGGCTGAGGTAAGAGAATCGCTTAAGCCCAAGAGTTTGAGGTTGCTGTGAGCTGTGATGCCACAGCACTCTACCTTAGGTGACACAGTGAGACTCTGTCCCAAAAAATAATAACAACAATTAAAAATAAAAAGAAAAGAAAAGGGAACTCATGAGCCTAGAATCCTAGAGGCATCTAGCCTTGCATTCTGTGGGAAAGAGCTCCTTGGTGGCTGAACAATTGCCCTAGAAGGGCACCCCAAACTATCCCTGGTGATCAAGGGGCCTCTGCAGTGCTCACTGAGGTATCAATCCCTAGAACCAGGAGCACCCAGTATACAAGAAGCATGCAGGAAGCACTCAATAGGTACATGTCATATGAGTGCTTAAAGAAATGAACGGGGTGGTTTTTAAGAAGAAAATGAAGAGGCTACCCCGGATTCACTCCACAGGAAGGGAAGGCTCAGGAACCTGCACTAGGACAGGGCCCCAAGGTAGGGGCCGGATGTTTCCCCACCTCTGCAGCCCAGCCCTCAACTGTTAGAAACAGGGTGTAAGGCAGAAATGAAAATGAAACTGCCACAAGAGCATAGAGACTCTCTGCACCCTTGCACTCACCTACCATCCCCTGACTCACCCAGGAAGTAGTGAGCTGCTCACTGGCACTGAAAGACACCCTCTCCCTGAAAAAGACTGCCCCATGAGAAATGTGTCAGAGGCCCTGCCCGAGCCTTGGGAGGGTAGAAAGGAAGGTGAGGTAGCCCCCTAGGTGAGGAAGAATCCTATCATTCACTAAGCATTTGCCATGCTCACTGGCCCTATGGTGGGTGTTCTATGCCCACTTTACAATGGAAGAGTGGAGGCTCAAGGAGGCAGAATGACTTGCCCACTCATCTGAGCCAGTTGGGCAAATCTCCTGCTCCAAGTTCACTGCCATCTCTACCATCCACCATTCCATGGACCCAACAGCAGCACACACAGGATGCTCAGAAAAGAACTCCTTGGTTTTCTTCTGAAGCTCATGGTGACTGGATATTCCCTTCAAGACAAAGGTGTGGAAACAGCACGGTTTCAGGAGGCAACCAGCCTCATTGGCAAATCCCAGCTCTACTTCTCACGGCTAAGTGACCAAGCAGGTCACCTGGCCTCTCCCTGAGCCCCGGAATTCTCCTCTAGCATACACCACCCCTCTTGGAGGGTAGTTTTCCCATCTGCAATAGTACCTGGCCCGTGGCAGGTTCTTAATATCCTCTGGGGTCCAGCATGAGCCACAATGTACAAGAGAGCAAGGGGAGCTCAACACAGTCCTCATTAGCCCTCCAGGCCACCTAAACAGGCCTCAGGTGCCAGTTTCCAGCCTAAGTTCCAAAAGCACCTAAGTGACCCCAGGCTTCACGAGGACTAATGCAGCATCAATTGCAGAGAAAACACCAGGAGCCGCACATCTGGCCAGGCCAGTCCCCAGGAATGTCTCCTGTACAGAACTAGCTCCTTAAGTACTTGCCAGGGCAAACCACAAGCCAGAGGCAAAAAATCTTACAAGGTTTCTTTAGAGAGGAGATTTCACAAACGGTAGCAACAGCAGGCGGGATCTGGGCAGGAGACCTAGTGTCCCTGCCTTGTCTTCCTTCTACGTGATGGGGCTCAAATGAGGCATCAGATGGCCAATTTCCCAGCATAAGCTCTAGGGATGAGAGTCGGGAGTCAATATTCGTGGAGCCAGGGACTCTCAGGATGGGCCAGCCTGGAAAGCTTTGGCTCAGACATGCCCTCCTGCAGAGCCACTGTCCTAAGAAGCCTGCAGCAAAGAGATTGGTTCAGCCTTGGTTAACTTGGTGCTTCCCTGCACCTGACAGTTTTTTGGAGTATTTTTGTTGTTGTTTGTTTTTTTGAGATGGAATCTCACTATGTCACCCTGGGTAGAATGCCATGGCATCACAGCTCACAGCAACCTCCAACTCTTTGGTTTAAGTGATTCTCTTGCCTCAGCCTCCCAAGTAGCTGGGACTACAGGTGCCCACCACAATGCCCAGCTATTTTTTATTGCAGCTGTTTAGCTGGCCCAGGCTGTGTTTAAACCCATCACCCTCAGTGTATGTGGCTGGCATCATAACCACTGTGCTACAGGCACCAAGCTTGCACCTGACAGTTTTAGTGAGAGGCCTGGTGACACACTTTAGGAAATGACAGTTTGAGTTTTCTCTAAGAATTATCTGGGCACATCCAAGGAGATCCCCAGCCCACTTCCCTGCAGAATCTTTATCTCAGAGGGATGGACTCAGGATATGTCATTCTCACTAATGCCCAGGCACCTCTTTTCTCAGGCAAATTTGGCAAACACCTTCTTGGAAGAAGACAAATGAATGCCAAAGAGCGCAAGCATCAGGTGTGGCTTCCATCCACCTCCTGGTGTACCTGACACCTAATTTCAGCTTTGGGAAAGGTCAGCTCACCAAAGGTCCATCTACCTGCCAGCCCAGCACAGAGCTCAGAGGCTGGACTGAGTTAGACAAAAGGAGACCATTAGACCTTCTGTCCCCGGCCCCCAGAGCACAGCTGCAGTCTCCCCCAGGTGAGAGGAAGGCTGCACTGTCAGGGAACAAGGCTTTGGAAGGACACCCTGATGCCTCCTGTGACCACCCTGTCTAAAGTGAAACTGGTCTGTAGTTATGCCCAGAGCTGCCTGCCCTTCAGTCTACATGGAACCCAGGCCTTACGACAGAGGTGGGCCAGGGTATGTGGCCCCCAAGCAGTAAACACTGCCCACCTTGTGGGTTTTTTAACTCCTGGAGGAAGCACTGGACCCCTCACTAAGTGTCACCTCCTCAGAGTACAAAGGGGCCACTGTCACTACTGCCCCAGTTCTCCCCTATTTGCAGGCATCCTGGCTCTAATTACACCTCACAGCATTTCCACTGCATCTGAGTGTATCTTCACCTCCCCTAGTGCATGAGGGTGAGGACCAGCACCCAGCAGGACCAGGGCCAGCTGGGGCAGACACTCAGGATTTGCTGAATGAATAAAAGAATAAAGCTGGCAGCCCCTCCCTGACTTGAAACCCACCATCCCTTACACAACTCCCCCACCACTGGGCATTCTTTTCTGGCCCAGAGCACTCCTGAGCCACAAATGGCTTTGGCTGAGCCACAGGGACAGGAAAAAGGCAGTTCCTTGATCCACTAACAGGCCAGCAAATACTCTCCTATGTGTGCTGTTATAGGCAATGGGGTTTCAGCAAATAAAGCTGCCAAAATCTTTTTTTTTTTTTTTTTTTTTTTTTGAGACAGAGCCTCAAGCTGTCACCCTTTGTGGAGTGCTGTGGCATCACAGCTCACAGCAACCTCCAACTCCTGGACTCAAGCGATTCTCCTGCCTCCACCTCCCAAGTAGCTGGGACTACAGGTGCCTGCCACAACGCCCGGCTACTTTTTGGTTGCAGCCATCATTGTTGTTTGGCGGGCCCAGGCTGGATTTGAATCCGCCAGCTCAGGTGTATGTGGCTGGAGCCTTAGGCACTTGAGCCACAGGCGCCAAGCGAAAGCTGCCAAAATCTACACCTTCATAGAATGAACTTTTAAAAGGGGAGACAATGGGTTTGGTGCCTGTAGCTCAGTGGCTAGAGCACCAGCCACATACACCAGAGCTGGGGGATTCAAACCCAGCCCGGGTCTGCCAAACAACAATGACAACTACAACCAAAAAACAGCCTAGTGTTGTGGCAGGAGCCTTCCAGCTACTTGGGAGGCTGAGGAAAGAGACTTGCATAAGCCCAAGAGTTTGAGGTTGTTGTGAGCTGTGACGCCACATCACTCTACAGAGGGCAACATAGTGAGACTCTGTCTTAAAAGAAAAAAGGCGGGAGGGAGACAATGAACAAGTCAGAGAGAAAAAATGGGCCCAGTGGTGAGGGCTGCTAAGCACTCGTGAAGAGTTTTGAGAGCTCCCCAAAGCTGTTTTGGGGAAGTCCTTTGGCCTGGGTGTCCTGATTCACCCTGCAGGGGCAGCTGGTGGCAACAGGTAGGCTCCGCCAGCAGGTGCCCTGCAACACCCTAAGCAGTACCAGGGTGGGGCACCCAGCTTTGTGCTGCTGGGGAGAGGGGGGATTATGTGGGGCAGGCACAGTCTGGGGCTCCCTGACAGGAATGATTCTCAAATATCCGTATCCCCACTGACTCTCTAACAGATACACCCTAAAATCAGGAGGTAGGGCGGCACCTGTGGTTCACTGAGTAGGGCACCAGCCCCATATACAAGGGTGGCGGGTTCAAACCCAGCCGCAGCCAAACTGCAACAAAAAAAATAGCCAAGCGTTCTGGAGTGCACCTGTAGTCCCAGCTACTTGGGAGGCTGAAGCAAAAGAATCACCTAAGCCTAGGAGTTGGAGGTTGTTGTGAGCTATAACGCCACAGCACTCTACCAAGAGCAATAAAGTAAGACTCTGTCTCTAAAAAAAAAAAAATACATAAATAAATAAATATAAAATAAAACAAAAAAAATCAGGAGGGAATGCTCCTGGGGCCATCACATCATTAAGGCCTGTGAGGCCCTGCTGGGGAGATATAGGCACAAAGGGCAGCCTTTGCTTAACAAGCTCAGGACAGGCAGGAGGAAGCCCAGAAGAGACTTTTATGGCCCAATGGGAATGGTGTGGCCGCTCTGATAGGCACCCTGGTCCACCACCCTGGAGGCAGGTCCTGTTCACAGGGAGGCTTCAACCAGTGGCTACTGGGGAGCACAGGTTTTAGAGTCAGCTCTTACCACATCCTCACTACGTGACCTTGGACCAGCCACTTCACCCCAAGGCCTCAGTCTCCTTCTTGGAAATCAAACATTCCCCTCCCTGCCAAGAACAAGGCCACACCCCCCCAGACCAGCTCTCCAAGCTGCCAGAGGGAGAAAGGCTGGGCCAGACCCAATCCATGAGGGGCAGGGGAAGGGTTTAAGACAGTGGCTTTGCAAAGGAACGGAGGAGGTGCACAGCTCCTGAATGATAATTTGCTGTCTAAAATGAAGATTACTATTTTAAAAGGAGATGCTATCACATTCCCTCAAAAGCTAGCTTACCAGCTGAATTCAAAAAGAGTGGGAGAAGAAACCCTATTCACACCCAACTATTTAGAAACTATACTGAAAGGCACTTGACTAAGTATTAGCCAAATGCCCCAAACTGCTAAACCATGGTGGAGAAGTAACCAGTGGAGGCAGGATGGCATGACACTTACAGACAGGGTGCTCAGCCTGGTGAGCTGAGCTCTGCCCCATGCCTGCCTAAAGCAGTCAGTCCCTTCAACCACACTATCATAAAAGAAATGCAAATCCAAAGTACCATTTCTCACCCATGTATCTGTGCCATGATGAGGAGGGTGTGGATAACAGGCCCTCCCATTCACTGTCATTGAAACTGAAACAGTGAAATCTCTTCATCAGCAGTTTCAGAACGCATATGAAAACGTAAAATTCCCTTGCCCTTTGACCCAGCACTCACAATTACCAAAGTGCACACAGGCGAGGGGACAGAGCATTACCATGCTGCTTCTATCAGCAAAAGCCAACCCCAGGGGAAGAAATGCAGTCTGTCCTTTAAGAGCTAGACCATGCAGCCATTTTTTTAAAATGGCTCAATGGGCCAGGTGTGGTGGCTCACACCTGTAATGCTAGCACTCTGGGTGGCTGAGGTGAGAGGACTGCATGAGGTCAGGAGTTATAAAACAGCCTGAGCAAGAGTAAGACCTCATTTCTACTAAAAATAGAAAAATTATCCGGGCTTAGTGGCAGGTGCCTGTAGTCCTAGCCACTCATGAGGCTGGTGTAGGACAACTACTTGAGCCCAGGAGTTTGAGATTCCAGTGAGTTGTGATGATGCCACTATACTCTGGCATCAGAGCCTGGGTGACAGAGTGAGACTCTGTCTCAAATAAAAAAAAAAAAAAAAGTGTAACAGTAAGTATGAAGAGACCCACACACACACACCACCATGGTTTGCACAAGCACCTGTGGAGACAGGCTGCCCCTAAGTAACTGGAACTCAGGAATAAGAAAGAAAAGGGCTGACTTTTTATTGTGTACTTTGAGTCCTCTGAATTTTAACATATGCATGGATTAAATATTCAAAAAGATACTGAAAACAGCAGTAATATGATTACTAATGAAGACTCTTGGCACTTTCGGGAAAGCCAGCACAAACACTTCTCAATCTCTATAAAAGTATCATCTTCCATTAACATAATTTTCTCAGCTTCTCCATCCATAAAATAAGTGAGGATGGCACCCCCAGCTCAGAAGGCAGGGCTATAAGATTCAGATGGGCCAAGTGCTGAAGGAGTACAGAGCCCTGCAGTGATGGCTGGACAGCCACTAGGCAGGACAGGGCCCCTTCTCCATAACCATGTCCACCAACATGAGCTTCAAATCCACAAACTCAAACTTCAAATCCACAAACCTTACACCCCAGCAAAATGATCAGTTAGCATCCATTGCCGACTTCAGGGTCGCCTGTAAATTGCCAAAACAAGACCACTAAACTACAAACACCAAAGGTCCCTAAGTAAAGAGGTATCCGTGGGCAGAGATCCAGCCACTCACTCCCCAAGGGCAACAATAATGCAGCAACAACCATTTATTGAGTTTCAGGCACTATCCTAAGTACTTCACCTGTTCAGCAAGTTCACTCATCTAACACTCTCAACAACCCTAAGCTAAGTACTAATCACCCTCACTGTACACCCAGGAAAGTGAGAACCAGATGGGGTAAGGAATGTGCAAGGTCACGTGGATAGTCAGCATGGAGCCAGGCCTGAAACCTAGGCAGTCCCATCAATAGACAACTAACTGGTGGCCAGAAGGATGTTTCCTGCCACTTGAAGTCAGTGTGCTCCCTAGGAGGCTGGCAGAAGGTGTTTATTTGCAAGGCTGGGTTATGGATATTCCCACTGCTGCAAAGGAAACCTAAGTCAGTATCTCCTCCCACCTCTGCATCCCAGAAATGGTGACAAACCCAGACATTAAAACAAAGAAAAGAATACCTACCCACACACAAGCATCACTTAATCCTGGAAAAGTCCTCATCGCTCCAACACACACGCTCTCCCAAAAGAATTCCAGCTCAGAATGCTAAGCCTCCCAGCAAAAAGGGACCTTCAAGATGAACTTATTTTAAAGGAAGAAATGTAGGGCCTGAAGGGAAGGGACAGGCTCAGGGGCAGTCTACACTTTCCCTGGCATGCCTCCCGGCCATGAGGGCAGGGGCTCTGCCCCCACTGCACCCCAATCAACCACCTAACTAACACCAGACCTGGACTCCAGAAGGTGCTCAGTAAACATGAACATCAAAGAACTCCTCGGTCCCTTCAAAGGGAACTGTGCAAACGGGTCCTCAGTGAGACATTATGGTCTGAGACTGCTCCATAAACATGCTTCTTGCAAGCCGAGTTGGCCCAGCGAGCATCCGAGTCTCTCAAAAGTCAGGACTTCATAGATCTTCTTCTGCTTTGGGGTCCTCCAGGAGGCCCTGCTAGTCTAACCTCGACAAAGAAGAGACATTTAATAAAGAAGGAGGCCACATTCTTCTGTAAACAGGCCTTGAAACTGGACTCAGGGAAGCTCTCTAACAGGCGGTGCAAGTCCCTTACACTCCCTGAGCCTAAGTTTCCCCATCCCTACCTCCCTGGGTTGGTGGAAGGATTAAGTGAGGTGAGGTATCTGGAAGCACTTCATTAAAAGTCAGCTATTATTAGAAAGATGAAGTTCATCCACATTTCATACTGAAAGGTTTCATGAAGTCATATGCCTCTTTGGCCACCGCCTACAATGCAGGTTCAGCCACAGAAAAGATTGGGAGAAGAAAAGGAGTTGGAAGAGAGGCACGGAAAACACAAACAGACAGGGGCCTGGCTCAGCCAGTATTCCCCAACAGGGCACCGTAGAAAACTAAAAAACTTAAAAATTAAATTAAAGTCACCTAGTATTTCTAACTAACAACTTTATTTCTTTACTCTCCTTCTGAAGCTACTTCTGGGAATCTTGAAAAAGACACAAAGAGTGGGTGTGAGGGAACTGAAAGGCTGCTCCAGATTAGGAAGGAAAAGCAGGTGAGTGCGGCAGAAGAGAACACAACCAGAGCTCGTCTCTGCAGAGAGGAAGAAACAGAAGACAGCACCAGGAACAAACAGTACCACTGAAAAAACACACTGATTCGAAGGCCCATCTGCTGGCTAGACAGAGGCCCCTTCCCACCAGGGCACTCATTTGAAAAGTCTGGCCCTTGTGCCTGGTAGGTGGGGCACTTCCCAGGACTTGGTTGCAACCACCTACTGTTGCTGTCAACCTGCACTGCCCCATTAGAGAACAAGGCATTACACTTGCCAAGCCTTGTAAGGAAAGTGTCCCTGGGACTAAACAGCAGCACCTGGACCCCTGGGAAGATAATGAGGGAGGCCACCTTACTGCCAGAGGTACCCAAGGAGAAAGGCTCTGTCAGAGCAAATCTCAAGGTCACCAGGTTGTACCCATTTCAGAAGTTAAGGGAAAAGAGCAAGAGTATGGAGCCTGCCCCTTTCTCACACCTTTTTCACCATCTGTAAAACAAAGGGTCTAGATGAGGTGGTCTCCAACATCTCTTCCTGCTTTACAATTTTTACAAACCCTGACATTCAGCTGAACAATTCATCCCAGACTGGACCATTCAGGTCATCCATCCCCTGACTCTGGCCCAAACATGCAAAGCAGAGCTTCGTCCTTTGCAAACATCTCTGGATTTTTTTCACTAGGGAACTCATAGACAATTCATTATCCATCCATAGAGAAGCCCTGCACCCCAAGATTCTCAATGTTGAAAACATGATAATGTCCATTCACACTGACTCTCAGGCCACTAAGATCCCTCTGACCTTAACACCAAGGAAAACAGCAGCAAAGAGCTCTTTAGTCACTAGCTCAACAGTTGGAGCATTTTGCAGCCAGCATAGAAATGTGGCCACCAGGGGGCACTGCCCTGAAAGTAATAAAGAAACAAAAACTCTTTTTGGTGTTTTCTTTTCCTTCTTACACTTAAGTGGCAAAACACCTAAAGCTTCCCTAATGAAAACACGAAGCAGATTTCCTGGGAGTTTAGAATGGCCTAGATGTCTTCTGCCTTTTGTTGGAAAATAATATTTTGGCCAAAAAAAAAGGCAACTAGACTTTGAACACAACAACCCTGTCGGGGAAATTAACACTCTACTCCCCATTTCCCCTAAGAATGGCTGACACCATAGCTTGTCCTGAACCTCCCACCCCTTTAAAGGCTGAGGGTCCACAACATGGGCTAGCTGATCTGTTGGTCCAGCATGAGGAAGGACTCAGTTGTGCATTTCCGCGAGGAATGTTTCGCTAGAGCTACCTAATTACAGAGTAAAACATACCAACCCAATGACAAGTCTAAAGATTTAGTTGCAGACACAGAATGACACAAATACAGACAGACAGCAGTAAAAAGCGAGCAAGGCATTAACTGAGATTTCCCAGGTCTTATACGACTACATGGGGAGCTCTGGCGCCTCTTATCAGAACTGGACTTCAAAAATATGCCAAAGGGTCTTCTCCAAATTCTATCACTGTCTAGGGTCCTTTCCACAGTGTATATATCCACAGTGCAATGTTCAAGTATCCTGTAATGTTCCCAAAGCCCTAGAACCCATTTTCAAAGCTTTAGCTTCAAGTTCCTCCTGATTTCCTTGTGAATTCCAAGGGCCACTCCGCATTCCCCACAACTACGAAAAACTTCCTTTCTCTTAGGGACACTAGCCTGGGAGAAGACAGCCTACCACATCCCCAGACCAAGGGATACAAAAGCAAGAGCTATTAAAAAATAAACAAGCTGCGCCCCTCTAGCTTCAAGAAGAGGGCCTGTGGGGCTTGCAAGGGCAAAGTAGCAGGAAGCCGTTGGCACAGGCATGAAGCACAGAGAGATGCTGCCAGGCCCATCTGCACATGCCAGCTCAGGTCAGACATTGGCCCAGGCACACCAGGGGATAAAGAAACCCAACTATTCAATTCTCTAAGATTTCTGGGGACCCCACAGGGACTACAATGCAAGTAGGGCCCATTTTCAAAAATCAAATCTACCAGGCGGCGCCTGTGGCTCAGTGGGTAGGACACCAGCCCCATAGACGGAGGGTGGCGGGTTCGAACTCAGCCCCAGCTAAACTGCAACCAAAAAAATAAATTAATAAATAAAAATAAAATCTACTAAGCAGAAACACTGCATCACAAAAGGTTTCTACCTGGAGTCTGCAAAAGGCTCCTAGAGCTGGATTGTCTTACACTTTCATTGACAACTGGATTTAACTAATAGCTTCTCAGAAGCAAAGTCACAGTCACGGAGCAAGGCGAGGCCTACCTGACCTAAGACTCAGTACTTCTGTAATTTATTAAGAATACGATCTCTTAAAAACCGGAGACGCCACCAGGAGCACCATCAAGGTGGGAGGGGGGCGCACAGCCTGAATGGTGGAAGGCCATGCTAACACCACAGGAATTCATTTATCCAGCACCTTCTGCAGCAGCCACTCCCTAGCCGTGGGACCCCAGGCGGGGTACCCTACCTCTCTGCTGAACAGTCGCCCTGGACACGTGGCCCAGTTCACCACCCTGGCCAATTTGCAAGGCTGCTGTAAGGCTCTAATGAGACAGCAAATCACCACATACATGCCAAGTATTGCTACTTGCTTCAGATGGGCTTAAGCCAGTGCTATGCAATGACAGCTTCAAGAACCAAGCATACGCGGGCACGTAGTAGGTGCCCACGAACGTTGGTGCCCTTCTCCAATAAACGGAAGGGGACGAAAGAAGAAAAACACTCCGATCCAAAAATACTCTCCTCCCCTAGTCGCAGCGTGGACTCCCCGATTTCCCAGGTCCCTCCGCCAACCTTCTACAGCACTCCCACCGCGTCCGGGGCAGCGGGGGCCTCCCCAGCGGGGTCACAGTGCACCTGAGAGCCCCGGTTGGTCCAAGCCTCATCGCCCGTACCGGCCACCACTACTCTCGAACACAGTCGGCGGTCCAAAGCCACCTGGCCACTTGGACTCAGTCTCCCCGCGCGCCGTTTCTTCCCGTTTTGCTCTAACCTCCCAAAACAACCGCTGAGGCTGGACCAGGTTCAGGCCGGGGGTCCTGGGCGCCCGAGCCGCGTAGCTCCTTACCTGCACAGCTCGGCAAAGGCCTGGAAATTGAGCTTCTTGATTTTCTTCTCGCTCAGCCAGTAGCCAACTCTCTTCCCTTTCAGAAAGGTCTGCATCTTCCTCCTCGGGCGGGGAACCTGGGTCCGGAGGAAATCGCCCACAGGCCGAGTCTGGCGGCCCGGCGCGCGCCGCGAGCGTGCGGGCACCTCCTCCCGGCGGCGGGGACGCGGAACGGGCTCCGGGCGCGCAGTCCTGCGGGGAGGGGCGGGCAGGGGCGGGGCGGGCGCGGCAGGCGGCGGGAGGAGGGAGCGGTGCTCAGCGCGGAACGCCACTGGCTGGGCCGCGCGGGGCCGCCCGCAACGCCGCCGCCGCCCGCGGAGCTCACGCCCGTCAGTACGCCCGCGAGCGCTTCGCCGCCGCGGGCTGCAGCTGGGGCCGCGGCCCGCGGAAAGAGAGGCCGGGCCTTAGCGGACACCGCCCCGGCCCAGCGTGCCTCCCTTCGGGGCGCGCCGGCCCAAGCTACGCGCCCTCCAGCAGCGGCTGAGACGCGGCCCCTGCGCCCTCCGACCTCCAGCGCCCAGGTCGCTACCTGGCCCGTGCGCTGCGTTCGGCTGTTGCCAACCGGGCGCGTACCCTACGGGTGTCCTCGGACCCCGGCAGGGCGCACGCCGCTGCCCGCGTCCCCTGTCCTCCCCGCCTGCCGCCGCCGCCCGCGGTCCTCACCCGCCGCCACTTCCTCTTCGGTCTCGTCCTCGCGCGCAGCCCGCCGAGAAGGGCGGCGGCGAGCGCCCGTGCACACGCCGAGCCCGGCCGCGCCGCCGTAGCCGCCGCCGCCCCGCGCTGACCCGGCCGGCGGGCCGCTGGAGCCCGGCGGGCGGCCAGGGCGCGCGGTGGGGCAGCCGCCAGGGGGCAGCGCCGCCCGCCGTCTCTTAAAGGGGCCGCGCCAGCGCGTAGCAATTACTTGGAGCTTGTTTCCGTCGGCAGGGTGGGAGTGCGGGAGTGTTTTTAAGGAGGCTCTTCCCAAGTAGTTTTACTTTTTGGAGGGGCGAAGCCAGGGACTCGAGCTATGGGCATTTCCTGCCTGTCCTTTGTGGGTGATTGAGCCTCTGAGTTTTGTTGCTGGAAAGCATCTCTGTACCCCCAACAGTGTTCAGCTCCCCCAAGCCAATTCATTGCAACTGCAAGCGGCGGACAGACACGTTCAGTGAGATCACCTGTCTTCCCCTAGGCCCACACCGGGGGCCCTGGGAAGGGGTAGAACACCCAGGGGCCTTTCCAACCATAGGACATCGACTACCAACTCACAATATGGGTCCCCTTCAACGGAGGGGGAAAGGGGTGGGAACTAGAAGCAGCAAAACTAAGAGGGACACCGGGAGATCCTCTTTCCTTTGGGGTGCAGTCAGTGTGGTCTCAGCATCCTGTATTCTCTAAACCCAGCCTGCCCTGCCAATGCCCTGGGGGAAGGGCGTGCCTGCTGCAAAGAGCTTCTGGTTTAGAGGGGAGAAATGGATATTTCTCCCGAATCTGGGGCAGAAAAAAATGGATTCCTATGGAAGGTAGTTCCAAGAAAGTTCCAGAGACATTGATGATAGCAGTGGAAAGTAAAGGGGAAGAGTTTGAATTGAAGCTGGAAGAAATCAAAGAGCCCCATGGTTAGGAAGTGACAAAGACTCCTTTTTTTTGTAGAGACAGAGTCTCACTTTATCGTCCTCAGTAGAGCGGTAGAGTGCCGTGGTGTCTCACAGTTCACAGCAACCTCCAACTCCTGGGATTAGGCGATTCTCTTTCCTCAGCCTCCCGAATAAGCTGGGACTACAGGCGCCCGCCACAACGTCCGGTTTCTGTTTTGCAGTTGGGCCGAGGCCGGGTTTGAACCTGCCACCTTCAGTATATGGGGCCGCCAAAGACTCTCTTCTTGACCAAACTTGAGTGTGCTGTTCCTCTGAGCCCACTTTCTGATTAAGCCCTGACCCTGGGCTCTGTCCATGACTGACTTAGTCCTGTTTTAGCAAGAACCCTGGTAAGCTAGGAAGACCCTCCACCCTTGGTGTGTGATCATCCTGGCCTGCCTGCAGTAAGAATCCTATCAAGTCAACTGAGCCAAATCCCCCAGCCTTGCTGTTTCCACTTAGTAACTTTCCATCCACTGATGGTCCCCTGCATCTGCTCCTTGGCTATAGATTCCCACTTTTCCTTGTGTCAGAGTTGAGTTCACTCACTCCCACTGCAAAATCCCATTGCAATAGTCTCCCCCCCTTTTTTTGAGACAGAGTCTCAAGCTTTTGCCCTGGGTAGAGTACTGTAGCATCATAGCTCACAGCAACCTCCAACTCTTGGGCTCAAAAAATCCTCAGTTTCTATTTTTAGTCGAGACAGGGTCTCAACTTTTGCTCAGGCTGGTCTCAACTCCTGAGCTCAAGCAGTCCACCCGCCTGCCTCGGTCTCCCAGGATTACAAGCGTGAGCCACCACACCCTGCAGCAATAGTCCACTTTTTTTTTTTTTTTTTTTTTTTTTTTTTGAGACAGAGCCTCAAGCTGTATCCCTGGGTAGAGTGCCATGGCATCACAGCTAACAGCAACCTCAAACTCCTGGGCTCAAGCAATTCTCCTGCGTCTGCCTCCCAAATAGCTGGGACTACAGGGACCCGCTGCAGCGCCTGGTTATTTTTTGGTTGCAGCCGTCATTGTTGCGGCAGGCCCAGGCTGAATTCGAACCCACCAGCTCAGGCGTACGTGGCTGGTGCCTTAGCCGCTTGAGCCATAGGCGCTGAGCCAATAGTCCTCTTCTTGAGTGAAGTCTTCCTTGCCGTCCTGAAGAAGTCTCTGATTAATTTCTTACTTAACAAGGGAGGAGAAAAAGAATGGGGTGGAGAGTAGAAACACCACTAGGTAGAAGGCAGGGCAGGTCAGCTGGGGAAGGGCCAGGCATGCCATAACCAAGGGTACTGGGTTCCCAAGGCCCTGGGAGCTTACCAGGGAAGGGGTGACAGAGTCAAGGGTCAGCTCTGTGCCTAAGAAAGCCTGGTTCCTGGGAAAGGATAAATGTAGAAAGGTGGATTAAAGGACAACCATGCAAGGACCACCACTCTCATCCCACCCCACCCCCCTTGAAAGAAGGCTAATCAAGTAAAAACAAAGGGGGCGTGAAGGGCAACAATAAACTTTGTGCTACTGAAGCCAGAAGTAGAAAGCCTTGCACAGGCTATAAATGTTCTGCTGTTTTTAGGAGCTGAAAGAGCCACTGAGGTCTAGGAGGCTTCCTGTAGTTACTTCCCTCCTTCAACAAACAAATGGAGCCCAGTGGGTGGCAGAGATACTGTGGAGCACTGGGATACAGGGGAGTAAAGTCGAGGTTCCAGGAAATGGGTGCAGGTCATTGATTTGGATGAGAACCAAAAAAGAAATGGGTAGGGAGATGGCAGTCTGCTCTGCTTTGCTGAATGGGGCGATTGTGGCATGGATTTTCAAGGATGAATAGAAGTTCAGGGGGGACTGGAATGGGCATTCCAGGCAAAGGGAAAATAGGTGGGCATGTTCAGAGAGTGAAAAGGCAAGAACACTGTAAATAGCTAGACATGGTACAATGGGCATAGACAGGAAGATACAGCCTAAGTAATGGATGAGGTGGTTGGGACTGGGGAAGGACCTGAAGGCAGTATGGGGGGCGGGGAGTGGGGGTTGCCTCCTACTGCGGAGCTGGATGAAGTTCTTTTCATCTCCTCCTCTATAATGTGGGGGATAAAATGCCCCACTGGAGTTGCTGAGCAGAGTTAACAGGCCAGCAGAAAGCTTGTTTGAAGACCAGGTATGGACAGGGCACTGGGCATCCTCAGACTCAAAGAAAGCCCCGTCTTTCAGTCCCAGTCTCAGGGACCTGCTTTCTTCCCCTGATTACAACTCCCACACCACCCCCCGCAAGCCTTCTTTCTTCTGTTATCCTAAGTGCAACTAAGTGAGGCTTATTCACACTGAGACTTCCAAGGTGATCACAAATGTCTACTCTAGTTCTCAGCTGGACCAATTACTTGCTATGTGTGACCTTGCAGGCTGCTTAGCCCATTACAACCTCAGATCCTCTGTCCTATCTCATGGGGGAAACCCTGCTCTGTGAGAGCAGTCTAGAATACAAAGAGGGGTGGCTATGAAGTCTAAAATGTGTCCGTGGGGGTGGGGCAAGTGGGTCACACCCATAATACCAACACTCTGGGAGGCCACGGCAGGTGGATTACTTGAGCTCTGGGGTTTAACACCAGCCTGAACAAGAGTGAGACCCTGTCTCTACTAAAAATAGAAAATGTAGCCAAGTGTTGTGGTGGGTTATCTGTACTCCCAGCTACTTAAAAGGCATATGCAAGAGGATTGCCCAAGCCCAAGAGTTTGATGTTGCTGTGAGCTATGACACCACAGCACTCTAGCCTGTGTCAACAGAGTGAGACTCTGTCTCAAAAAAAAAAAAAGTGACAAAGGTATTGTAAGAAAGCTAGGCAGATATCTGGGTTAAGAGCTCTCAGGCAGAGGAATAGCAAATGCCCTAAGGTGGACTTAGGCCTGGTCTGACGAAGGAGACCAGACTGGCCAGAGCAGAATGAGCAATGGCAAGAATGGAGACCACTGCAAGCATCCAGACACATGGTGACCCAGGTGGTAGAGGGAAGGTGGTGAGGAGGGGTCAGATTCAGGAGGTAGCTCAGAGGCAGTGGGATTTACTGGTGGGTAATATATAGGAATGAAAGTAAAAGAGAAAGCATAGATGTCTGGGGTTCTTGGCCTGAGCAATGGAAAAAATAGAGTTTGCTAACAATTGAATGGGGAAGACAAGAAGGCAATACAGGTTTGGGGGCTTTGGCCAGGAGTTCTATTTTGGACAGCCAGGTTTGAGACTATCTGCCAGATGTCTAAGTGGAGATATCAAGCAGGCAGTGTGATAAGAGAGGCTTGAGTTAGGAATGTGACTCAGACTGGAGACATAAAATTGGGAGTTGTCAAGGTAGAGATGTAGTTAAAACCTTGAGACTAGATGAGATAACGTAGGGTGTGGCTATAGGCAGAGGAAAGGTCAAGGATGGAGCTGAGGAGCACGACCATGTTCAGCCATCAGGGAGGAGCAGGGGAGCGGTAAAAGGGATGACAGAGAAAGAAATCCAGGGAGTACACAGTCCAGGAAGCCAAGCCAGGAAGGTGTTTCTGGAAGGAAGGGCCAGTCAGCTCCGTGGAATTAGGGGAGGATTAATGGGTGGCCTTGGATGTGATGACAAGGAGGTCATTGGCAGATACAAAATTTCTCAGACATGCCAAGTCAGAAGCCCAAGTGTAATGCAGTGTGTATAGTAGGCTGCCATGAGTGAGAAAGTAAGGACCGCACACATAAAGATCTGCTTGTGTGAACAGAGAATGTCTCATGCTGAAAAGACACACAAGAAACCATTAACACCGGTTGCTGTGGGGGAGAGAAAATGGAAAAGGAGATGATAGAGTGAGAAGAGATTCATCTCTCATTTCATATTTGTGGTGCTATTGACGATGTATATTTTTCATCTAGCATATATTACTTTTTCAATTAAAAATAATTATGAAGAGAAAAATGTCCTATTATGAAGTAAGAAAATATATGTAAAAAATGTGCACAGCACAGTTCCAATAAACACCCATATTCTGTCGAAAGAGCTGTTTGTGGGGGAAACCCTCTAGGCACCCTCTCCAAGCTGAAAATGAATCACAATCCCCCCATACATCTTCTTCTTTTTTTTTTTTTCTTTGAGACAGAGCCTCAAGCTGTCGTTCTTGGTAGAGCTCACAGCAATCTCCAACTCTTGGGCTCAAATGATTCTCTTGCCTCAGCCTCCCAAGTAGCTGGGACTACAGGTCCCTGCCACAACACTTGGCTATTTTTTGGTTGTAGTTGTCATTGTTGTTTGGCAGGCCCAGGCCGGATTCAAATCCACCAGCTTGGTGTATGTGGCTGGTGCTTTAGCTGCTTGAGCTACAGGCACTGAGGGCCCCTTGCCCCCTCCGCATCTTTTAAAAATTTATTTTCCAGGCTCGGCACCTGTGGCTAAAGCGGATAAGGTGCCAGCCACATACACCTGAGCTGGCAGGTTCAAATCCAGCCCAGGCCGGCCAAGCAACAATGATGGCTGCAACCAAAAAAAAATATCTGAGCGTTGTGGCAGGAGCCTGTAGTCCCAGCTACTTGGGAGGTGGAGGCAGGAGAATCACTTGAGCCCAGGAGTTGGAGGTTGCTGTGAGCTGTGATGCTACAGCACTCTACCCAGGCCGACAGCTTGAGGCTCTGGTGAGGCAGAATCTCACCACTATACGGTGCTTAAAAAAAAAAAGAAAAGAAAAAGAATTTTTTACCATTATCTAAAACTCAATCTACGTTCAAATATCCCTAATTGCCTCTAAGAGTTTCTTTACACCTGATTTGTCCAAACCAGAATCCAACGGAAGCTTTGCACTGCATCTGGGCGTGATGTTTCTTGAGCTCCTCTATTCTAATCAGGTCCTCTCATGAAAGAGACTGGATTGATCAGTTCTGCAGAAGAGTCATCTTTCTGATTTGCCTGGTTGCTTCTTCATGGTGCCATTAAGCTTGTTTTTCTATCCCTAAATTTCCTGGAAACTGAAAGTTACATATAAAGTCTTGATTAGAATCAAGTTAAAAGCTTTTACCAGAAAATACAGGTCTGGCTATGCTAACATTTTTACATGTCTGAAGTCTGACAATTAAGTTTGCAAACTCATCCTAGACAAAGTGGGTGCCCTTGAAGTCTCCCCATGGGAAGCTATGCCCTGAAGCCAGAGCCTAGTACACCCTTCGAAGCAATTTTGGAATCTTTCTGGAATGGCCAATAGTGCTGTCATCCTATTACTCTTGATGTCCTGAATGTAATCAAAATGTCTTCCTTTCTGGCTCGACACCTGTAGCTCAAGCAGCTAAGGTGCCAGCCACATACACCAGAGCTGGCAGGTTCAAATCCAGCCTGGGCCCGCCAAACCTCAATGACAGCTACAACCAAAAAATGGCCAGCCGTCGTGGGGGGCGCCTGTAGTGCCAGCTACTTGGGAGACTGAGGCAAGAGGAATGGCTTGAGCCCAGGAGTTTGAGGTTGCTGTGAGCTGTGATGCCAGAGCACTCTACCCAGGGCAACAGCTTGAGGCTCTGTCTCAAAAAAAAAAAAAAAAGTCTTTATTTCAATATTTCCTTTACCTTGTAAAGAAAAAAGTTGGCTTGGTGCCTGTGGCTCAGCGGGCTAAGGCGCCAGCCACGTACACCTGAGCTGGCAGGTTCGAATCCAGCCCAGGCCCGCCAAACAACAATGATGGCTGCAACCAAAAAATAGCCGGGCGTTGTGGTGGGCGCCTGTAGTCCCAGCTACTTGGGAGGCAGAGGCAGGAGACTCACTTGAGCCCAGGAATTGGAGGTTGCTGTGAGCTGTGATGCCATTGTACTCCAGGGTGACAGCTTGAGGCTCTGTCTCAAAAAAAATTAAAAAAATAAAAAAACCCACAATGAAATACTACTACACATCTGCTAAAATGAATTGTCCATGATTTACATACATACAAATTATTGGTAAGGATGTGCGGAAACTAGTAATCTACACAACCATTTAGAACACAATTTGTCATATTATTAAAATTTTTAACATTTGGATCAAATTCCAGCACAATAACATGAAAAGCTTCATGGACTTAGCCAGACTGGTGAAAATTATAAAAACACAATTCAAACTCTCTGGAAATGGTACTTTGAGTATATAGCAAATTAAAAAAAATTTATTTAAGAAAATCTAACATTCAGTAACAACAGATCACCTTTACCTTTTTTAAAAATCTTTTTTCTTCTCACCAGTATGCATTCTCTGATGTTAACCAATCACCTTTGAAGGAAGACCATGTTTTCCCTTCTACCCTCCAAATGCAACAAGATGGAAACTTTATTCCAGACTACTGCAGCCAAGAACACAGGGCTTCCTCTCCCTGGAGCTCCCAGACAGAGCACTATCTTCTGGGGAGGGGCAATCTGTCAGGAATTCTTGTTTTGCCCCCAGTGCGCAAATGAATGAGGTTGGAGGTGTGGCTAGAGGCTTTCCCACATTTGTTGCATTCATGACTTTTCTCCAGCATGAACTTTCTGGTGTTGAATGAGGTTGAAACGCTGGCTAAAAGATCTCCTACAATTGCTGCACTCATAAGGCATTTCTCCAGTGTGAATTCTCCGATGTTTAACAAGACTGGAGCTGTGGCGAAAATACTTTCCACATTCTCTGCACTCATAAGGCCTTGCTCCAGTGTGAACCCTCTGATGTTTAACAAGGCTGGAATTTTCACTAAAGAATCTCCCACATTCATTGCATTTAAAAGGCTTTTCTCCAGTGTGAACTTTTCGGTGTTGCATGAGGCTAGAGCTTTGGCTGAAAAATTTCCCACATTCACTGCACTCATATGGCCTTTCTCCAGTGTGAACTCGCCAATGATTAATAAGGCTGGATTTGTGGCTATAGAATTTCCCACATTCACTGCATTTATAAGGTCTTTCTCCAGTGTGAACTCTCTGATGTTTGATAAGGCTAGAGTTGAAGCTAAAGAATTTCCCACATTCACTACACTCATAAGGCCTTACTCCAGTGTGGATTCTGTGATGCTGAACAAGTGTAGAATTATGCCTGAAAGCTTTTCCACATTCACTGCATGTAAAAGGTTTTTCTCCAGTGTGAAGTCTCTGGTGTTGAATGAGGTCAGCATTGCGGCTAAAGGATTTTCCACATTCACCACACCCATAAGGCCTTTCTCCAGTGTGAACTATTTGGTGTATAAAAAGGTTGGATTTATGGCTAAATAATTTTCCACATTCACTGCATTCATAAGGCTTTTCTCCAGTGTGTAGTCTCTGGTGCTGAACAAGTAAATATTTCTGACTAAAGGCTTTCCCACACTCACTGCATTTGTAATGCCTTTTTCCAGTATGAAAGAGTTCCCCACTTTTGGTGCTTCTGTGTGACGCTCCACTGTGAGACACCTGGTGCTTTTGAAGACATGTGGTAGCTGGGAAATCTTTCCCACCCTCTATGCTGTGGAAGGGCTTCTCCGACAGATGGACTCTGCAGCTCCTCAAAGCTGGAACCCTCCCCTCTTCTCTTTTTAAGGGTTTCTTTATATAGTTCAGCTCCTGGTACTGGTGAATGTGTGAACCAAGCACTCCTTCTACAGAAGCAGTCTGCTTAGAAAGACCCTCCTCAGCTTCTACTCCATGACAGTAACCTGAAAGCAGAGAAATGCTGGTGTGAAAAGACAGGCCCCTCATTAATGTGTTCCTCACACCTAGTAAAGAATCCCTGGGACAGCTGGCAGAACGAGAGGCTAGGTCATGGTGGGGAAGAACCTGCTGTGTGGTATTGACCCTGGGAAGCTCACAGATTGGAGGGGGCCTCATGAGCAACAAGGGTACAAGGATGGGGTGCAGCACAGAGAGGAGGAGTCAGGGTTCCAAATACACTCCTCTGCAAAAGGCTTTCTGCAGAGCCTTAGCTGTTGGGTACACAGGAACACAGTGCAGAAGGGAATGCCAAAGCTCAGAAAAATCACCTGCAACTGAATAAATGGTATTTGAGGACTATCCAAAGATACGTGCACACCTTACAACACATTCAGTAAAAGCCACTGCTGGAGGGTGCTGCAGAGGAAGGGGTGAAACATGGAGGGCAGAGAGGTGGGGGACAGCCCTGGGTCAGAAATCAAAATAGAAATAAGTTGACAACTGAAGAAAAGGTAGAAATTAGTGGTGGCTTCTTGCTATGTTCAAAACACCAGGGCCTATGGAGATACTCCCAATATGACTTGAACCCATCCCTGAGTTTATCTCCTAAAGCTCCACCTTCCAAATACCTTTTGGTATGGCTGGAGCCTTGAGTCCCCAGGCAGGCATGAAGAGCTCTCCCCATAACTCCAGTTGGATTATTTCATAGGTCCTAGAAGATGCAAGTCCTAAGGGAGATAGGAGAGGTAAGTGGCCAGCACTGGGCCAGCATGACCCACCCCACAAAAGACTGAGGAAAGAAAATTAAGCAGTACAAAAAGAACTTGGGAGGTTCTGCAGTAACAACTCAGTAAAACTGATCATGTCAATGCCTCAATCCTGGCAAGGGAGATCCAGAGGTATATCAGCTAGAGGAAGAAGGCAGAACAGAGGGGTCACAGAACGATCACAGTACTGCACAGTGTAACCAGGCCAGGGAGAGACAACCAGGATGAGATCCACTAGGCTGACTGCAATACTCTGGCCCCCAAACCTTTTCCTGCATGGCTTTAGGACAGCTCAGAAAGAGAAGGCAATAGTGTTACAGCATAGGGTTATCTTTTACAACACTTACTTTAGGACACTGGAAGCAGTGTCCATCTCTGGGAAGGACAGACCTGTCCCTAGGAAAAGGAGGAAGACCAGAACCCAGCTCAGGATGCTGGTATGATGTATGAAGGCCTTACCCAGAGAGGCCATAAGTGCAAAGTTCTCCAGCATCACACTGCGGTATAGGAGCTTCTGAGCTTCGTCAAGCAGTTTCCACTCCTCCTGGGAGAAGCAGACAGCCACGTCCTCAAAGGTCACATGTCCCTACCAAGGTGGGAAGAGTTGAGTTTATATGCAGCCTCCCTCTGGGATTCCAGGCATTCCCCCAAACACACCCATCTTCTCACCTTCCTCCCCATGTCTCCACCTCAGCTATTACAACAAGCCCTGGGGCCACTGAGGTCCATTGAGGCCCTGGGGACACTAATCACTGTATCCTGCTCAGCAACAACAGGCAGGTGGACAGATATCTAAGCTCTAAGCATGGCATGTAGGGCCACACACCCTCTTTTCAGGCAGTACCCCAAGGGTCCCCCAGATCCTTCCTCCCAGATACAATCAAACCAAGGGCTTATGCTTCAACCTAAGCCCTCAATGCCAGGGCTCTGGGGCCATCCATTTACACACCCTCCCAACATGCATAGTCTGTGCCATACCTCCCTTTACTTCTCCAACCCCTCACTGCCACCGCCACATCACATTGTATTTCTTCCACCCTCAGCCTTACATGCCAGTCTATATACAGCATCCTGAGGGTGTCTGGCAAAGGCAATCTGAACCCTATTCCATCCCAGAGCTCCAGTGGCCCTGATTGCCAACGATGATCCTCTCTCATATCCTGATTTGAAAGGCTCCCTACTTGGCCCTTTTCCCTCCTTCATCTTCAGCCATGCAAGTTTTAGACACCCCAGCACTCTTCCATTCCTGTGTTGCAGAGCTGTCCCTTCCCAGTCTCAGCCTTCCTCTGATTCTAATTTGAAGCCCAGTTTCATTTTTCTCTCAAACTAGGCCCATCAATTCTCCCAGATGACCCTATTTGGTCTTGAGCAAATCTAGAATCCTGAGTTAAACTCCCCAGAACCCAAGAAAGGTCAGAACAAAAGTCTGGTGATCCTACATTTCGATAGCTAAGCAGTGCACCAGCCTGTCATCTTATCTTACTTACTGCTTATTCTCTGTCTTTCTCACCAGCTATGTGCCCTTGGACAAGTTTTTGATCTCCTTGTGCCTCAGTGTTGCCATCTGTAATATGGGGCTACTAATGGTATTTACTCTGTAGGACTACTATTTGGATCAAACTCATTCCTGCATTTCTAAGACTAAGTATCAGCTCCTACAGTGCACATAATTAATGCTTCTATCAACATTTTCAGTGCAAATAAACTGGTAGGCTTTGAAAATGTAAGTTTTTTCAAACACACTTTTAAACTAAGAATGTGATATTTAAGACATTTGATATTAATCAAGTATTTTACAGCCTATTAGGTTTTCGACTAATGATTAAGTGTTTACATCAATTTAACTTGTTAAATCTATGTTGTCATAATTATCTTTGTGTGTATGAACTTTGATCAATTAGTGCTCAGATAAGTATTTAATTCATGAATTCATAAATTGGGGGCCTGGGCCTAAGGAACCCGAGTAGAACCAGTCCTGGCAACCTGGGGCTGCCTGCTTAAAGCAACATTGGTAAGTATTCCTGCTGGAATAGGTGGTCATCCCTCCTCCAGTGAATAATGGGGAAACATAGATACCAAAGGGGCTGCTCCACCATCCTGGCTGATCTTTTCCAGAGGGAGTAGACAACAGGGCCTGCTGAACCTGGCGTGGCAAATCTATACTACCCAACATTTTAGTCTCCATCCTGGGTCCTCATTCTTTATAATCCATCACTCCTACAGACACCATCTTGGACTACAGGACTCCACTCTCTGGAGAGGGCCCCACCATCTAGGCTCCTCACTTCCTTCATTCACCTCAGGGCCCATTTGAAATAAAAAATCTGAAGATTCTCCCTCCTAAATAGGAGCCCCAGGCCTTGCCCTGGTCCAGCCCTCTATGAACTACTTCTTGGATATCTCCAGCCCAGATGCCTAGCCACAATTCCAGATGTAAGGTGCCCATTTGACACCCCTAGTCTGGGACATCTCAGGATCACCACATTCAAAATTCAACTCCTAATCTTCCTGAAAACTGCTCCCCTGAACAGATTTCCCTATCTCCATCCTTCCAAATGTTCAGGAAAACAAACACGAACAAAAAACCAGGATAGTCGGCTCGGCGCCTGTGGCTCAACGGGCTTAGGCGCCAGCCACGTACACCTGAGCTGGCTGGTTCGAATCCAGCCCGGACCCGCCAAACAACAATGACGGCTGCAACCAAAAAAATGGCTGGGCGTTGTGGCAGGCGCCTATAGTCCCAGCTACTTGGGAGACGAAGGCAAGAGACTCGCTTGAGCCCAGGAATTAGAGGTTGCTGTGAGCTGTGATGCCACGGCACTCCACCCAGGGTGACAGCTTGAGGCTCTGTCTCAAAAAAAAAAAAAAAAAACCAGGATAGTCCTTCATTCCCCACTTTCTTTCACAGTCACATCTTATCTGGCAAAAATCCTGTCTGTTGAGTTTATACATATGTTTTTATGTAGGTATATATGTATGTTTGTACGTCGCTCAGGCTGAGTGTACTGGGGTGATCATAGCTCATTGCAGCCTCTAACTCCTGAAGTCAAGTGATCCTCCTGTCTGTCTTCTGAGTAGCTGGGATTACACACGTGAATCCCCATGGCCACTTTACTGGTACAGTTTCTTTCTTTGGCTCTCTTTTTTTTTTTTTGAGACAGAGTCTCAAGCTGTCGCCCCTTGTAGAGTGCTGTGGCGTCGTAGCTCACAGCAACCTCAACTTGGGCTCAAGCAATCCTCTTGCCTCAGTTTTTTTCGATTTTTGGTAGAGATGGGGAAAGGGGGTCTCGCTTTTGCTTAGGCTGGTCTCGAACTCGTGAGCTCAAGCAATCCACCCGCCTAGACCTCCCAGAGTGCTAAGATTACAGGATGAGCCACCGCGCCCGGCTGTACCTGTACACTCCTCCCGTTCCGATCAACTCCTCCCCCCTGTAGTCAATCCTACCACAACTCTCCATCCATCTCTTGGATTTATCTACTTACAGGTCTCCTTGTCTTCACCTTCAACATCCCACCCTTTGTTTCCTCAGTTTCCCACTGAAAAGCTTTTGGAAAACTTTGAGAAATAGATTGAGTCCCTTCTCTGTTCCCAACTCTCCGTGGCCCAGCAGGCCCAGCCGCTCGGCCTATTATTCCACATGCGCCTCGTACCCTCACAAGCTGTCCGCCAGACACCGCGTAAACCTCAGGTTTGGGCCTCTGGGTTCAGGAACGCCCAAGCTTCTGCACGTGCCGATCCCGCCTCCTGTCACACTGGGTGACGGAAATATGACCCTGCCCACCAGCACCCCACAATTCTGGATCCAGGGACCTGAGCAGGCGACCTTCAGAGAGCTTTAGGATTTAGGTGTGGGTCGGGGTGGGTGAGGCCCGGCGGTCGCGGCACTTACCAGCGCGGGGTCTCTCAGCGCGGCCGCAGCCATCGGACTTTGCCGGAGGAGCAGGGACTAGAGGAAAAACAGAGCGAAACCCAGCTCTCTTGGGCGCCGCCACTGACCCTCAGACCTGCCTCAGCGCGGCGAGGACAATGCCTTCCTCCTCCTGAGCCTTCCGGCTCTCGCTGCCTCAGCTCAGAATCCCCTTTTGCGGGCCTAGGTTAGATAAATTTCCAACCCAGAAACAACACAGATCACCAATAACACCTCGCGCCAATAACTCGGTGCGGAAGTCCCGCCCAGCGCGTTTCGCCCCCCAGAAAACGCCCATTTCCATTGGCTGATTGACCGCGCGGCGCAGCGCTTTCTGGGTAATGTAGTCCCACGGCGCCACACTTGGAGGAAGCGGGCACAGGTGGGGAAAAGGACGTGAAAGAGAGGACCGGGCGGCGCCTGTGGCTCAGTGGGTAGGGCGACGGCCCCATATACCGAGGATGGTAGATTCAAACCTGCTTCGGCCAAACTGCAACAAAAAAATAACCGGACGTTGTGGTGGGCGCCTGTATTCCCAGCTACTTGGAAGGCTGAGGCAAGAGCTGGAGTTTGCTATGAACTGTGACGTCATAGCACTCTAACGAGGGCGATAAAGTGAGGCTCTGTCTCTTAAAAAAAAGAAAGAGAGAGAGCCGGGTTAAGAACTTCGTTGGGCTTGTGTAGAGACTCTCCTTGTTGCAAAATGCCTGGATTTCAGTTTTCCCTCAACAACTGCTATTCCACTCTTTCCTTCTCTTGAAGGAAGTGGTTTCTTTGGGCTGAACTATGTTTATATCCCAAGTTTCCCTCGCCAAGGAGATGCCTAATTTTAAAATGATGAAGCAATGCCTGGTGTGCGAGAATAAGACAAGATTCTGAATTACGGATGTAGGTGGTGAGAGAGCTGGGGATCTCAAGTATTCACTTTTCTCTGTCACCTAGTGCTTATTTTCTCCCTTTTCCTTTCTAAGACCCAACGTCAGTGTTCAGGACAATGGTCCTCCTACTACAAGCCAATATTCCTTTCCTTCATCTGTTTCTACTCCATATTCCCACTGCTCTTCCACTTACGAATACAAAGCCAACTTCCCACAGGTAGATATAATGATGGACTGTTGCTGACCACAAGCAGCTGTTGATAAGGGATGCCAACCTTTTACTATGTGTTGACCCCTGACTGACCCTACGATTGATCCCATTACTTTCCTGTCGGTTTCTGTTCCCTCGTTCTCCTATCTTTTTTTTTCCTTGAGACAGAGTCACTTTGTCACACTTGGTAGAGTGTATGGCGTCATAGCTCACAGCAAGCTCAAACTCCTGGGCTCAAGGGATTCTCTTGCCTGAGCCTCTGGAGTAGCTGGGACTACAGGTGCCTGCTACAATGCCTGGCTATTTTTAGAGACGGGGTCTCACTCTGGCTCAGGCTGGTCTCAAACCCATGAGTTCAGGCAATCCACCCACCTTGGCCTCCCAGAGTGCTAGGATTACAGGCATGAGCCACTGTGCCCAACTTTTCTCCTATTCTTTCCATCTATGGGCTGAGCAATGACCAACTTCATCACAGCCTTGGGACAAAAAATGATAAAGTATCTCCCCCTTCATGGAACTTAATGGAACTGGGTATTCAATACTAGCTGAGTCTGAAAAGGAGGTAGGAAGTCTATGTTGGGGTTAAGGACCTGATAGAATAGAGAAAGACCCAAGTTCATTGTCATATCTACAGTGGCCGTATTCTTTTTTATTCAGCATTAGTTATTTTAGTCAGGCCATGGTGTGGCAAATGGAAGGGAGAGGAGGAGAGGAGTGAGGAGAGTTGGACCCACCGATAGGATTGGGACAATGTGTAGATAAACTTCCTTCTGTTGTGCTAAGGACAAGTAAAGATGTCTTGCTTCCTTGAGAACAACTCTTAGAAAAGTAGACTATGGATTATTCACCTGATAGATTATGAGTAAGTCATAAAAATGAGCTGATCACAATGACATGAACCTCTGTGGATGACTCTAACAAACATATTACAGAATTTAATCCTGCATATGATATGATACAATCTATAGAAAATTCAGAATCTTGGGATAAGAAACAGCATATCATTAAGGGAAATGTACATAGGTGGAAAAAATATAAAGACATCAGTGGAATCATTATTGAAATGATTAACAAAAATATCATGCAAGTGTAAGTTAGCTCTAAGAGGCATTATCAGGCAGGCAAGAGATGTGAGGAGACAGGATGCCTAAGAAACTACAGTGCCACCAATGAACATTATACTGAATGTGTTACAGTTTTTTTTTTTTTTTTTTGAGACAGAGCCTCAAGCTGTTACCCTGGATAGAGTGCTGTGGCATCATAGCTCACAGCAACCTCCAATTCCTGGGCTCAAGCGAGTCTCTTGCCTCCACCTCCCAAGTAGCTGGGACTACAGGCGCCTG
>CAUYRH010162296.1:0-35888 GCA_963574655.1 Perodicticus potto | reverse complement strand
AAATAATGCTAAAACTTTTTTGACCAACATAAGAAATACTATTTATGTATTTTGACCAAAGAAAATGTTTTGTAAAAGTTTACAAAAAAATTATACATTTCCTATATTACATGCACCTTCATGTTTTCTACTCTTCTTTTTCGGTAAAATATTCATTTATACTTGTCATAATCAATTAAATTGATTTTACAACACACTAAAAAAAAAAAAAAAAAAAAATCTTTTCCCAATCTTTCCACTTAGCCTTTTTCAGCATGTATATTTTTGTCTCAACCCATATACTTTGACCCCAGTTGCATAGGCACTTTATTTTTTAAATGTTTTCAATACATGTTAAACTGCTTACGTAACATAGTTATTCTTTTGTAAAAAGTAGGCATTTACTGCTATTGATTTCCCTCTGAGCTCTGGCTCAGAACTATTTCACAGAATCCCATAATTTTAGTATTCTGCACTTTTAGTTTCATTCAACTCAAAATATTTTCCAATTTTATTTTTTGTTTTTCTTTGGATCATTAGTTTGAGAGACCCCATCCGACACCCTTCTCTTCGCCCCCTCCCTCAATAGAGATTTTTGTAGAGAAAAGCAGCTTACTTCCCCAAAAAGGAAATTTAGCAAAAATAGCTAACTTCCTCCCTGCCAGTTACCACGTATGGCCCCTACCCTATTTGCTTTAAGCTTGCTCAACCGGGACTTTCCAAACAGAGCTTGCTAAATCAAGATTTTTCCATGCAGCTGCTGTTTTCCTTCTCGAGACCAACGACCTCACTCACCACCCCCTCACCCCTCCCTGCCTTCCCTGCGGTTTTTGCCTTTAAAACCAGACTGTAACGGCTACCCGGGGTCCTCCCCACGAGCGGCTGAGGGACCCTGACGCGTCTGAAATAAACCTGCCTCTTGCTTTTGCATCGACCTGAGTGTGGTGACTCTTCTTGGGGGCTTTATCCCACGTTAGACCCCCGTTTGGGTCTAACAGAATCTCATTGTGGTTTTAATTTACATTTTCCTTATGATTAGTGACAAGCACTTTTTCATGTTTATTGGCTATTTGGCTGCCTTCTTTTGAAAAGCTTCTGTTCAGGTCTTTTGCCCACTTTTTAATGTTTCTTTTTCTTTCTTGATAATTCGCTTCAGTTCTTGTAGATTCTAAATATTATGTCTTTATTGGATATATAGCTTGCAGATATTTTCTCTCATTCTGTAGGTTGTCTATTTGCTTTCTTGATTATTTCTTTAGCTTCATAAAAGATTTTTAGTTTAATCAAATCCTATTTATTTATTATTATTGTTGCTGTGATTGCCTTCGGGGTCTTAGTCATATTTTTTTCGCCTAGATCTAGGCCAATATCTGTAAGAGATTTTTCTACATTTTTCTTCTAAAATTCTTATGGTTTTATGTTTTATATTTAGCTACCAAATATACATTCTTCTCAGCAGCACATGGGATGTTCCCTAAGACTGATCCTATCTTAGACCACAAAACAAGCCTCAGCAAATTAAAAAAAAAATAGAAATTATGTATCTTTTCAGACCACAGTAGAATGAAACTAGAAATCAATCCCAAGAGAAACTCTCAAAGCTACCCAGAGTCATGGAAGTTAAATAACCTGCTATTGAATGATGATAGGGTGAAGAATGAAATTAAGGTGGAAATCAAAAGAGTCTTTGAACTGAATGGCAAAAGAAACACAAGCAATCAAAATCTATTGGACTCACCAAAAGCATTCCTCAGGGGAAAATTCATAGCTTTCAATGCTTACAGCTAAAATACATAAAGATCACACATTCATTACCTAATGTCACATCTCAAGGAACTAGAAAAGAAACAGCAAATCAAACTCAAACTCAGAAGAAGCAGACAAATAACATAGGTCAGAGAAGAACCAAATGAAATGGAAAACAACAACAACAACAACAACAAAATTACAGAGCAGCAGTTAAACAGAAAGTTGGTGGTTTGAAAAGATAAACAAAAGATTATGAAGAAAGAGAAAGTACTCAAATAAATGCAATCAAAAATAAAAACAGAGATGTTATGATTGATAGCACAGAAATACAAAACATCCATGAGCATATGAAAATATATGTAAATTAGAAAATGGAGAGGAAATGGACAAATTTCTGGAAGCACACAACCTGCTAGACTCAATTACAAAGAAATAGAACTCCTGAACAGACTAATAATGCACAAAAAAATTGAAGCAGTAATAAAAAATCTTCTAACAAAGAAAGCCCCAGACCTGATGGATTCACAGTAGAATGCCATCATACCTACAAAGAAGAGCTAGTTCCCATACTGCAGAAATTATTCCATAATATATAGAAAGAGAGAATTCTTCCCAACTCACTCTATGAAGCCATTATCACTTTGATACCAAAGCCAAAAGAGGATGTGACAAAAAATTAAAGCTGGGCTAGTATCCCTTATGAATGTAGATACAAAATTCCTCAATAAAATACTAGAATATTCAACAGCACATCAAGAAAATAATCCATCTTGACTGAGTGGGCTGCATCCTAGTGATACAAGGATGGTTCAACAAGTATAAATCAATAATGTGTTTCACCACATTAAAGAGTGGTGAAGAGAAACAAAACTAGGCCAGTCATGGTGGTTCATGCCTGTGATCCTAGCACTCTGTGTAAGGCAGGTGGGTTGCTTGAGCTCAGGAGTTGGAGACCAGCCTGAGTAGAGCGAGACCCAGTCTCTAAAAATAGCCGGATTTTGTGGCAGTCATTGTCTTAGCTACTTGGGAGGCTAAGGCGAGAGAATCACTGAGGCCAAGAAGTTGAAGTTGCTGTGAACTATCATGCCACGGCACTCTCACAAGGGTGACAAAATGAGACTCTGTCTCCAAAAAATTAAAAAAAATTAAAAGGAAAAACCAAAGACCATATGTTCATCTCAATAGGAGCAGATATATTAATAACAGTCAAGCTGACAATCAGCTCAGAGACTCATTGCCATTCACAATAGCTACAAAGAAAAATAAAATACTTAGGAATATATTTAACCAAAGAGGGAAAAGGGCTCTACAAGGACAACTGGGAAACATTGAGGGAAGAAATCACAAACAAATGGAAAAACATATCTAGCTCATGAATTGGTAGAGTTAACATTGTTAAATGTTAAAATGTCCCCATTACCAAGGTGACTTATAGATTCAATGCAATCCCCATCAAAATGCCAATGTTATATTTTATAGTTCTAGAACAATTAATTCTGTTTCATTTGGAACCAGTAAAGAGCTCAAATGGCCAAGGCAATCATAAGCAAAAAAAAAAAAACAAATCTGGAGGCATCACACTACAAGACTTCATATTACAAGGATATAATATCTGCACAGTATTAGCATAAAAATAGAGACATAAACCAACGGATCAGAATAGAGAACCCCTATAAAATCCACAGCCAACTGATCTTCAACAAAGCAGACAACACATGCTTGGGTAATGAAGCCCTATTCTATAAATGATGCCTGGAACATTGGATAGTCACATGCAGAAGAGTGAAATAGCGCCTCTATCTCTCAAAACTCAAAAATTCAGATTGTTTCTCTCTTTTATTTTACTGTTAGGGAGCTTAGAGATACATTTGGTTCACACATAATAGTATGCAGAACGATGTGTTATACATTTCTGCTGCTGATGTGACTATGGGCTTGACAGTTCTCCTACCCATATATCCCTTTCAACATTGACATATGAGATTTGGTCTATAATTGTCATGTCACGAGTTATGATTGTTGAAGTTTTATTCTGCATATGTACTTTTCCATACCCTTTCTTCTTCCAGAATCTTTGGGAAAACCCTCCATTCTTCCTTGTATGCCTAATGGGATTGTCAGTCATAATTTCTTGGTTACTTTTTAGCATAGAAGTAGTCATGTGACCAGTCTAACCTCTTTAAGACATATGGGTGTGCACGTGATCAGAACTTAGAATAGTTCCAGGACTTCTATGTTGGAGATGTTGGGAAAACTTTTTGTCCTTTTGGTTAATAATTGCTAGTATAAGGGGATGGGCCTTGGCCTATAATGGTTATATTTCCTTCATCTGTCTTACTAAAGTGTTGCTTGTCTATGATGCTATGATGAGAGAATTAGGCTGACATGGAAACAGAAGCAGAGATAAATAGGAACAAGAAAAAAAGAGATAGTGATAAAGATATAGAAATAGATTTTCTCTGTTTTTGGATATTTATATAAGCTGCTTACAATCCTTAAGCAAGCAATTTTCACATTCTAGCTTTTGTCATGTAGTGTAAAGCCACTGGGGCTTCGGCGACTTTGCATTTCTGAATTAGGATATAGATGCTTGCTGTAACTTCATCCTCAAGAAACCTACCTTATTAAATTCCTATATTAAGTTCCTATATTAAATCCAATACTACAGTGTTCATTTCAGGCTGTACAGTGTGAATTTAAATTTCTGATGCTTCTCCCTTAGTGTTCTCTGCCCAAGTTTTCTCTAAATTATATCAATCTCCCTTAATGTTTTGTTATCACATTGTACTTATCTTTTTTTGATAAGATATTTTTATTACAATGAAAGTTCAGCATTTTTCTTATGACTTTCACAATAATATTTGCATGTTTCTGAACTTTTTTGATGGTAGTTAAATATATTCTATGTCGGTTTTCAAAGGCTCAAACAATTCTATCTCAAATATTTTTTTTCAACCATGAGCAGCTAGTTAAGTCCAAGAAGGGTATTTTAGAACTATACTTCAAAGACTATTTTTCAGACCTACTCATTGAAAATTACAGGATTATTAATGTCAATCTGGTTTATATATCTCCTCAGCTCCTCCCAAATCTAAAATTCTAGACTCTTTGTTATTAGATTTTAACTAGTCTAGGGCAACAGGGCAACTCTATATCACTCGACCAACGGATTGCTTAGTTTTAGGCAAAGGTTGCTAGTTCACTGTGGTTTTCTCTGTAGTTTCTGGTTTCGTCTATTAGTCTTGATCTGGGAGGACAAAGCTATACTTAACCTGTCAGGCCCCAGCTATAGGGGGAAGTGATTTTACTGATTTTACATTTGTATCATGCTCCTCCCCTGTGGTCATGTTTGATCCCAACCCTAAATCCACTCTCTTCTTTACTGACTTTGAGAAAATAGTTCTCGTATTATCCCTAAAATAATTTTGTTTACATATATAATCATGAATGGGTCCTATTATCTTTCCTGAGGGATTAGTCTTAGGTTAATTTTTTACAACCCCTCCTTTCTATTCTTTTTATTTAATGATGCTGCTACGAAGAAGACCATTTATGGAGAATTTAGTGAAAGCCACACAGTGCTGAATGTATGTATATGTTTAAGGTCGAGGCTCTTTCCAAAAATTTTTAAAAATACAACTCTTATATAATTTCTTTTAAAAGGCAGCTTATAGCTTAACAGATACATTGAGTAAAGAGTAAAGAGAATGGTATAAAGTTTTCTTTTTCTTTTGTCAATTCTTGGAGCTTATGAGACTTGAATTATTGATGTGCGTGTGTGCATGTTATACTAAATTGCCTTGATTCTGTACTACTTTTTCTCTGAAAACCCAGGGTTAGAAACAAAAGGGATGCAAGAATGTGAGTTGTTCTATTAGTATATTTAATTCACTTTACAACAGAATTCACTATGGGATATCTCTAAATAACTAGTTCCCCCTGTGCATTTCAAATTTGATTGGACTTACAAAAATTTGATTTACCTACAACGTTCCAGAAATATATGTGCAGAACAAGTCCTTGGTATGAGACACACCGCTCCAGGCATTCTCATTTAAGTAAGTTGTTTGACAGTAGGAGGCAAATGGGGTAAATTTCAAGCTTGAATGTGGAGGCCAGTGAGGAAAAGGCAAATTATAGGCTCTTTGACAGATTTTCTAGAAATATCCCTCTAACTCACTGTTCTCTGCTTTGCTTATAATTAGGAATGTATGGGGCTCTCCTATTTACAAAGCACTTTCACATTCTTTTTTCCAATTTAACAGTTTATATACTGTGTCACATGGAGAATGATGCTTTTCTCTGTCCTCTATTAAAACCCTCTCACACTTTAATACTTACTTTATTTACAAAGCCTTTCCTCCTTACTCCAGGAAAAGGCAGTGATATCATTTTTTCTTTCTTGCCTTCATTTCACTTCAAGATACTTGAGAACAAATGATATACTAGGTGAAATGAACAGGACATGGGCCACGGCTTGGCACCATGCCGGATGTATAATGGGTAGCATTCAATAAGCTTGAATTGACTTAACTGTTGCCTGATATCCAGAGATAAATGTGTGTGTGTGTATGTGTATGTTGCTATATGAATGCAATCATATAAGATTGATAAGATCTGACAAAGTGCAGAGGTGTATGTTTGGGTTGGGGCAGATTCAAGGAGATTTCTTAGCAAAGGTAACACATGATCTATGTCTTAAATGATAATGCAACAGAACCTCCATAGCTAACCACCTCCCTATCGTGAGCTCCTTACATTGACCTTTTTCATAGACTAGACATGTACCACATGTTATCGGTCCAGTAGGCCTCTTTCCTTATGTTGACCTGCTTCGTACAGTCCCTTGGATATCCAATTTCTACTATATTGTGTTTATCACTCTATGCCAAATACACCTCTAAATGTTTTGAATGCGTTAATTTATTTAATCTCCACAGTTCGACAAGAATCAATTAAGTACTCTTCTTCTTCTTTCTTTAGAAACAAATTGAAGCTCTGAGAAGCTAAGGAACTTTTCCAGGGTCATCTGGTCAAAAGGAGATGGAGCTGAGGTTTGAATCCAAGAGACACCACTGTCACCACTGCACAGGGTGGCTTTGTATTTATTATTCAACCTGAGTCGTCACTCCTGAGAGTGAGAGACGGCGCTGTGAAATCACTAATGTGTTAATGACTAGTAACTGACCCTGTCCTGGACAAAAAGGGATCTGTGGTCACCCTGCCAAACATTGCTACATTGTATTTTATAGCAGTTTTCTACATTGCATTTTGTACCACAATTCTACATTTTCCACAAAAAATATATGGTAGCTTGCAAAAACTATGTCTTGCAAAATTCAAAGTTGTTCTTTATTCTCCATAGCCCCTAGTCCTACTTTGAGTGGTGAGTTGAGTACACAATAAATAACTAAAAAGTAACTATTGAGATTGATATCAAATTGAAGTCACTAGATGGTCTAGACCACTCTGTGTCATCTCAAAGTATAAGGTTAAATGTATTCTCTATTGAAAAAAAATAGAAGTAAGGGACAATGACCATGGAGGGAAGGAGACAAATTGCTACTGTTGTGGCAAAGTAGGTGAGAATTTGGGAAAGTTGGAGGAGGGAGGAAGGTAGAAACATTGACAATTCATCCCATCCATGGAGGGATGGTGGTTTTGAGACTGCCTTAGACTCATGCTTTTTAGTTTTTCTGTGTCACAGTTCATATGATGCTTAAATTCCCAGGGTGCGCTCAGATTAGTGATAACCCCACATCATTTATGATTTCTCAGTATGAGCTGCGGAGTAGCTAGGGGAGGCAGTAGATTGAGTGTAATTAATCCCTGCAATCTAATGCCACTTCTTTCTCATCCTTTCTGGAATAGAAATGCAAGTAAAGGAGGGAAATCTTATGATTAGAATAACCTTGGCTTCATTCTTACGGACATTCAAGAAGTAAATCATTCTAAATGTCTATACCTCAACTTTGAATACTTGCAAATCACTTGTTGCTCATCTCTCACACAAACAGAGTAGGCGCAAACGTGGCCTGAAACAAGGTTTGAAAAGCTACTCCAGTGGAAATATTCCACTTTAGGCTAAACTAGACTATCTTGCATGAGATTCAAGTTTACTGCATTGCTCTTTAAAATCAGAAGCAGTATAACCCTCGCCTTGCTTAAATTCCAAAAGAAATATTCCATTTATTTAGCTCTTTCCCATCTGTTCTGCGTTCTGGGTGGCTTTCTGAGCCATTAACACCTATAGATGACATTTTCTCATTTGTTTGGTTTCTGGGTCTTTCTGCATGGCTGAGTTTTCAATTCTAACCATTCTTCAATTTCGTGTTTGTTTGCTCTCTTTCTTTTTCTCTACTTGAGAATCAGTGTTAGAGCTCCATTTGATTGTGAATGCACATATGTTACATCCCGATACAAAGTGATATTAGAAAGGATTTTTGGCAAAGCATCTTAACCACCGTATGTACTTCCTGTTGTTATTCGAATTGATGATGAATTTTAATCAGGTGGAAAAGATCCTTAATTGGTGCAATTTTGAATTCAAAAGTAATCCACTGAAATAGCGTGTGACAGTGCTGGGTATGCATTTCTCATTTTTAAGATAAAAAATGGGTTGCTGAGGTAGATACCAATCTTTCTCTGTTGCTCATCTCCACCTACAGAATGATTAAATAATTCTGAGCAGCTCCTGTGCAACAGTGTAAAAGCTTCACCTCGTCATGACAATGGGACTGTCACTTTTTCTCCAAACAACGTTGCTTTGCCTTTGAGCACATTTAAATTTTGTAATCTAGTGTTAAAATACCTCCTCTCTGGGATGACGACTGTCATGGTCAACGGGAAAGTTCAGGTTTTGTGGTAACTCTGGCTTACAAGGTGGGCATTCAAAGCCTGTAGTTAACTGATCTTTCATGCTTATCTAACCTAGAAATCCATGTTTTCCCAGATAGCAGACAATCTTTATCTTAGCTCCATATTTACTACAGCTGTAGAGTGTTTTCTCTCCCATTAGAATATCCTGCTGTTTCTTTGCTGCTAACTCTAGACTTGCATAGTTATTTTGAGAGGGAGTTGGTTTTACTGGTAAGAGTATTGATTCCGGATTTCTTGAACTTCTTTGTGGGATTGCTGTGAGGATCAAAGTAGTTAATAGATATAAAGCACTTAGTACAGTGCCTGGCACATAGAAAGTGTTATGTACGCGGAGCTGTCCTGATGCATTTTGTCTCTAGCAACTTTCTGAACCATCCTGCTCAGAATTCTATTACCCTCCCTTTGTTTTGAGTTCTCCCCTAATTGTTTCATTGAAGTAGAATTTGTTTCTTTCTGATGAGGAGAGATGAAATTGTTCCCAAGGTTATGAGATTGTGATGATTGAGAAGATACTTATCTCCAGAGTGCCCTTTTCTCCCTCACAGGGGATTCTGGAAATGTGGTAACAGTTTCATGTCTAAGATTCTGGAAATGTGATAACAGTTACTTTTATAAGTCACAGGGGAACAACAAAATCTGTCTGTGAGCCAAACCCGGCCCCCATGAGGTTCTGAGCCTCAAGATGCCGTGTGACCGCATCCTACCAAGTGTCACACCCATAGGCTTGAAACAACTGGTAATTGCCTTTGAATTAGAATAGTCAGTATAGCAAATTAACAAATTCAGTTAATTAACATTTAATTCTACTGAAATTACCTCACGATGAGGAAAAAGCTGAAGGATTCTTTACAAAAGAGAAAGAAGTGAGGCCCGTGTCCTTATGCGCTTTGCCTCCATTGGTGTCACGTCCAGCAAGTGTGAAGTTCACGTGCACCCTCCACTCTCTGTTGCTGTCAGTTAGAAGTTCAGGTGGTGCTACACCTGTGAATTTCCCACAAAGGGGATTTTTGCTGAAATGTCTTAGACCCCTAAGCTTCAGTCTGTGTTTAGAAACTGCCTCGATCCAGGGGAACATGCAGCAGGGGAGCCCTCCCTGGGGGCTCATCGAGACCACCAAAGATGAAAAGAGCCTAGAGGTGCCCCCAGAAGGGGGCCAAGTCATTGACTATCCCTTGTGTGTCAAGAGTCAACAGGTGGGGTGGGACGGAGCCCTGTAGCAGAGCTGAATCCTTTGAACTCTTGGTTGAGTGGCGGTTTAGATTAGGGAACCTGGCTTGCTTACCCTGGTTTCCCCCTCCCCCTTTCTACATGCACTGTCAGCCCCTTTCTAAATATACTATCAGTTTGTTAGCAAGTGCCCACCCGTTTACCTAGCCTTTCCCTATAGCCAGTCTTCCTGGGAACTTGAGATTCTTCTAACCCTATCTTCTGGCATCTTTGCATTTTGCATAATGCACTTTGTGTTAGAAATCAATAAAAGCCCCTGAAGAGGCTGGAGAACGGCTGCATTGTCCCAATCTGCCACTCAGTGTGAGCTGATACACGTCCTTCTCTGACTCTGTGTCTTAAGCTTGTGCAGATCGTTGAAATTTTCCTCACGACACTTCCATTGTTGGCTCTCAGCCCTGGTCGGGGTCCGAGGGTGACCCCAACAGACAGTAGGAGTGAGGAATTTTCAGGACCAAGAAGTCTAACACGAAATGCAGGCATAATGAGCTTCTAGGTGAGAATGTGATACGATTTGCCAGGAGTTGCTTAGGCAACTATTACACTAGCATCTAAACTTGGTTTTCTATATTATTTAAATATATTTTTTACCCTAGAGGTAGTGTTACCGATGCAGTGATAAGAGACATCGCTTGTATGCAACAGGCTTTCTTTGTAGACATTGCTTTCCCCACAAAGCCAAGAGGCATTGTCTATGGTAAATGTGCTTTGGCCAACATGGCAGAGCCCTTGAGAGTGATATTAACAGGGCACCATTTCAGTGAAGTGCAGACTTCAAGATGTGTAATAATCACACTCAAAGAATTTATTGCAAATGCTAATTTGGCAGTGTCCTTCCCAGCTAATTAGATTTACTGCTTTGGAGGTGAGGCCCAGGATTCTTCATTTTAAAGATTCCCCTAATGTTTCTGATGTAAGTGTTCCACAGCTTGAAAGTGACCGTACCACAAATTGCACAGCAGTTTCGGGGCTTGTGGTGTGGGAAGCATAAAATGTACGCTTCTCTTATTTGATGCCCTTCAGTCAAATTCTTCACTCAGTGCCCCCCTGAGAACTTCTGACTGTGTGGTCCCTAGGATCTTTTCAGGCTTTTCCTTTTAAAAATAGGGAGGTGGGGGTGAGATGATTATTAAATGGGTACCATGGGTCTGACTCAGTACAGATGATTTTACACATGCTGCTTATGTAATTCATTTAACGCTCACTCCAGCATTAAGAACTAGTTGCTACTATCTCTGTTTTGCAAATCAGAAAATGAATTTACAGAGGTCATGCATTTGTTCAACGTCACCCAAATAATGAATCATAGATTCTGCCTGCAGATACAAATTCTCCTTTCGCTAAAGCCCATACCCTTTTATTACAGAGAGTATAAAACATAACAGAGCGTTTACCTTCCTCTTCCTCCAAACTGACTTTTGCTTCCCCAAAGCCATGGGAGAGGGATGTTATGGATGGAATGTTTGTGACTTTCTCAAAATTCATTGAGAAACCCTAACCCCAATGTGGTGCTATTTTGAGTAGAGGCCTTTGGGAGGTAAGTAGGTTTAGATGAAGTAATGAGGGTGGGACCCACGTCCTTATGAGAAGAAAAAGAAAACTAAGAGCTTTTTTCTCTCTCTGCCTTGTGAGGACGCAGAGAAAAGGCTGCCATCTGAAAACCTGGAAGATGGCCTTTGCCAGAAACCAAATCTGTTAGGACCTTGGCTGTGGGCTCTAGAAATCTGAGAGATAACTGTCTGATGTTTAAGCCACAAAATCTATGGTATTTTGTTACAGCAACTTGAGCTAAGATTAGGGTCTTTAATGGAATCCACTTTTAAGGAGTGATAACATGTACTCTGTTGAGTTCTATTATTTCATTTTATTTTGTTTTTAATTGACAGGTAATAATTACATATATTTTTGGTCACAACAATGTTTTCACATATAGTTTATATTATAGAATGATCAAATCAGGCCAATGAATAACCATAAACTCACATATTCTTTTTTTTTGGTGAGAACATTTAAAATCCACTCTTTAAGCAATTTTGAAATAGACATTATTGTTAGTGGTAGATTAACTGTGTGGTAGATTACCAGAATTTATTCCTTTGTCTAACTGCAACTTTGTACCTTTCGACCAACACCCCCCCTTTCTCTATTTCTCTTCCCTTCAGTCTCAGTCACCCCCCTTCTATTCTCTAGCTCTATGATTTCACCTTTTTTAGATCCCACATGTAAGCAGGATATGCAGTATTTGCTCTTCTTCTCCTGATTTACCTCCCTAAGGAGATTCATCTATGTTGTCACAAGTAACAGAATTTACTCCTTGTTCGAGGCTGAATAGTATTCTGCAGTGCGTAGGTCCCATGTTATCTCTGTCTGGCTTCTGTGGAGATGGGCACCTTGGTCATTTCTATAATTTGATTATTGTGAGTAATGCTGCAATGGACATGTGAGTGCAGACACATCTTTGATGTATTGGTTCCAAGTCCTTTGGCTAAATGCCCAGGAGTGGAATTGAGTCACATGGGAATTCTATTTGTAGTTTTTTGAGGAACCTCCATGCTGTTTTTTGTGATGGCTTTATTCTCTTGCATTCCCACCAACACTGTGCGTGGCTTCCCTTTCCACCACGTCCTTGCCAACACTTATCTTTTATCTTTTATCATATTTTAAAAAGTGTAGCATTATATCTCATTGTGATTTTAACTTTCGTTTCCCTGATGATTAATGTTGAGTGTTTTTTCATCTGTCTGTTAGCCAGTTGTATATTGGCTTTTGAGAAATTTCTATTGAGGTCCTCTGCCTAATTTTGAAAATTGTGTGTTTATTTTCTTATTATTGAGTACTTTGCCTTCCTCATATATTTTGGATATTAGTTCCTTATCCTATATATTAATTGCAAATACAGAAGGTCCTCCCAAAAGGTATACACATTAAAAAAGATGTTATCTATGTATTACTTTTTGAAATTGAATTGAAGGTACCATTACAGATCAAGTGTACCTAGATATACTATACACATCCATTTAACTTACAATTCATAACTTTTGGGGAATGATCAATTTTACTTCCAACAAGAACTCTTCAAATGTGCATACATTTTTTGGGACACCTCTGAAAATTTTCTCACATTCTCTGTGGTGTTTCTCACATTCTCTGCAACGTTCTTTCTTTCTTAGGTATTAATATGAATTACCAAAAATTGCTTAGTGATCTAGTAAGGGAAGTACTACTAAAATAAAGCTACTCTGGGTGGCAGCTACTCTATTTTATGATTCTGTGTCCCTAATAAGGATTTTTTCCCTAGTGTTTCTCTCTTTTATGGGTCTTGCATGAGGCTCCTAATCATGAAATATTTAATGAAATTTGATCTCATCTTCAAGGAGTTTGAAGTTTAGTTGGGTGGGTGAAATTAACTACAGAATCTTCCAGGGAATTCCACACTCCTCTTAAAAGTGCAAGTGATATGTCAGATTTTTTTGAGGGCACTTTGCTGAAGAATCAGTAGTTTTACTATAAATAATATAGTGAGAAATTTACTTCTTCAATTTTAAAATTTTCCCATTTGGTTCATTTAGTTAAGTAAAAAGAAAAAAAAATTAATTTAAAGGGAAATATTAAATAAATGACAGTAGTAGTTTTTATGTCTAGGGGGCACAGATTAGAAGTTAGTCTATGGTAACTCTCAGAGATGGGAAAGAATGGCTGTGATATTATGGACGGCTGAGGATTGTGAATGTTTAGGAGCTGTATCATGACTGAGCAAGGAATAGGAAAAGCGTCTAGTATTATAGGAACTAGAAGAACTTGCACAAGCTGCCCAATTTCTCCCACCCTGGCAATCACTTGTTTATAGAACAGTTCATTCACTGTCCATGACTTCTTGCCTTCCAATAACATAGAAGTTCAATAATACCTGGCTCACTGTCCAAATAAACAGCTGACAGCTTCTCCATAGAAAAGTTGAGTGGGAGCTGGGCTCTGAAAACATAAAATATTTGGAATATCAAGTAGTGAAGAGAAAATATTTTAGGTAGCAGTATAGCAGAAATTTGGTAGGAAATAATCTATTGGAAGATTTTGAAATACAATGAGAGAGTGGTCTGATTATGTACTAATTAGCTATTGCCATAATCATTATATATAAGCAAAACTTGGTGGATTAAAAGATTCCGTATTCTCAAGGACTTGTGGTTGGCTGAGGTGGCTCAGCTTCATGATGTGAGATGGCCAGTGTGCGTCTCTCATCCTCCGTGGTATAGCAGGTAAGCAGAGGCATGTTGCCTGGTGTGGCAAAAGAAAGTGCAAGACAAACCCCCAAATACATGTACGCACATTGTAAGACTTTGTTTGTGTCAAATCTACTAACATACATTGGCCAAAGCAGGTCACTTGGCTGCAAATGAAATCAAAGGGCCAGGAAATAAACTCCACCAAATTCTTAGACACAATGAGGCTCTGCTGGAACTTGTGAGGTGTGGCGGCTCATACCTGTAATCTTAGCCTTCTGGGAGGCTGAGGTGGGTGGATAGCCTGAGCAAGAGTGAGACCCTGTCTGTCAAAACAAGTGGTTGTTGTGGCAGGTGCTTGTAGTTCCAGCTACTTGGGAAGCTGGGGCAAAAGGCTCACCTGAGCCCAAGAGTCTGAGGTTGCTGTGAGCTACGATGCCATGGCTGTCTACCAAGGGCAACAGAGTGAGACTCCGTCTCAAAAAAAAAAGAAAGACTCAAGGAATAGTGTTTTCTTTGCTTCCAAGAGCCCCATGTACATAAACTTTGAGTTAGGAGTGGCCCCATTCCATCTATCTTTGCATCAAAAATAGAGGAAAGTATTTCTGTGGCGATTTGGGACAGAAGTCAATAAACATTTTCCGCAGACAGCCAGATAGTAAATGTTTTAGGCTTTATAGGCCATACTGTCTGGATGGCAGCTACTCTAGTCTGGCACAGTAGCAGGAAAGCAGCCACCAACTGTAAGCGAATAGGAGTAGCTTCATTCCAGTAAAACTTTATTTACACAGAGGTAGCTGGCAGAGGACTGGATTTAGTCCCAGGGTCAGTCTGGCGTCCCGGGCATTGTTTACAAAAAGGGTTTTAGGAGACACGTCAGTGTACGTGTACATTGGGGAACAACAATTTGCTGTTCTTATAGAATTAAATTAACCCGTGTTGTACAATCTCTGATTTACATCCTGCCATCTGGAAGAAATACAAAACCTGTGTTGTTTCCAAAGCTGAGATTATCGTGGACACTTTCTTTTTGTTGTGCAAATCAGTGAGCGTTAATAGGAAAACACATTTTTAGATGATTGAAATCTGTTCTGGTGTGGAATTACTAATTCGTGCCTGATTCTGTCTGGCACACTGCTGCTGGTGATTTTATCAGAGGATATACAAGGAGATTTTCTTTCGGCCTCTGACACGATTTCCTTGCAATCAGAAAATACTTCAGGATCAAGAGTAGACAATTTTCCTTTCTGTGGAAGAGAAATGAGTTGGCAAATAATGTAGACATAAATCATCCATTTCTATTATTTACAACTGGGAGCTGTTTCGGGGTTCAATTTAGAAGGGAGAATTTTGTTCCTTCTCTAGCTGAGCAACAAACACATCGTCCTAGTACTTTCTTTAGATTCTGTTTCAGAAGCTTCTTGGCTGTGATTTCCTCATCGCCTTCTATTTGTCTCTGGTATGTTTTCCTGCCCCTCTGCTGGGCCACGATTTTGGACAACTCTGGCTTGGTCAGGTCTTCTGAAAGAGGCTTGATAAACCTTTTGTGTACATTTTGATCTTTCTTGGAAAATCTTTCTTCATGGATTTCCTTAGTAATTGGATAACGTGGAAAATTTGACTTGGAAAATTAAGTACCATATCTTGTTTCAAAATAAATTCTCTGCTTAGAAAACTGCACTTTCTAGATGAGTCTTGAATCCTTCCTAGCCCCTTTCTGTTCATCTCAACATGGATGTACTTTCTAGGTCAAGTAAGCACCATGTCAAAAAAGCTTCTCTGAAAGTAAGGATCTACCTTAGTCCCTGCACTACCCTTTTAAAGTTCACGTTTCTTTAGTGAGCTGAGTACTCTCTCTCTCTCTCTAAGGTAACATTGCAGGGGCTGGATCAATTTTAGACCTTTTAGACCTAATACATTAGTCATCACTGAGATTCTGCTGGCTTTCATTTGCCTGATACGTGAAGATGAGTAATACTTTTATATTGTTTCAGGGGGAAAAGCAGAAGAAATAGCACAAGGTGAAACAATGCAAGTGAATTTACTCAGGGAATATTAATAGAAAGGGGAAAGATGCTGCTATTTATTGAATGCCTTCTAAGTGGGGGCCAGGTGGCTCTGAGGAGTTAGTAACTTGTCATAGTCTCAGAGGTAGGAAGTGCAAAGCTGGATTGGAACCCAACCCCGACTCCGAAGCTCATTTTCTTTTCCCTGTGTCTCTGCTTCACATGAGCAGTATATACTGATTTAGGAAACAGCTGGAAAATTATATCGGTTATTTACTGTCTGAGAACTATATACTCAGTAAGAAGTTTGAATTTTTATTATGTTAGAGAGAGGAAATGTCTATGCTTAATTTAATTAACATTTGTTTCTTTGTTTTTTCTCTGTTATGGCAAGCTAATTCTCCAATATCCTTATCTGGACCACAATAGAATAGCAGAAACCTTAAATCTTCATTTAAGTATTAGGAAAATGCAATATTTCTTCCCACCTGTGCACCGAAGGAGGGATGCTGGTTTCTGAGTACATGTGGTTTGCTATGGGACAGCAGTGGCCGCATTTTTCATAGTACCTCTAAGGATCTGGCATTATTCTAAACTTTATATCGGCTTATGACATAGTGGCAATGCAGCATATGCCATATATAGATATGGCAATTGACATCAATTCTCACAACAACTCTATGAAGGAGATACTGTTTATTATCTAAATGATCCCACTGTAACAGGGGAGCTAACTTTCCCATTCACTTGATTATAGCTACTAAGTGCTGGAGCTGGGCGGCGCCTTTGGCTCAAAGGAGTAGGGCACTGGCCCCATATGCCAGAGGTGGTGGGTTCAAACCCAGCCCTGGCCAAAAACTGCAAAAAAAAAATATATATATATATATATATATGTGTGTGTGTGTGTGTGTGTGTGTGTTTATAAAAATATACATATATATTTATATTTGTATACACACACATATATATCAGTTCTAAGTGCTGGGGCTGAGATTCAAATTTGAGCCAACTGCAGCCAGCCTCTGTGCTGTCAAGGAAATGGGCTCTATTGAACTTTGTAATTAGTCTGTGTCCATTCAGGATACAGAAACCATACCAGTTATTTTAAAAGAGAGGATTTAGACGGGGGAAGACTGGGAGAGGAACGGAGAGAGCTTCTCTCTCCCAACTTGAATTCTCTCCCTCTACCAGGAGCTTTAGTGTTTTGCGTATTCTTTTCTGTAAATCAATTCTGTCTTACCACGGAGGGGTGGGGGAGGGGGAAATAATGTAATGAAGAATAATAAAATACATGTATTTAAAAAAAATAAAAGAGAGGATTTAATATAATGAATTGTAACTACATATTAAATAACGAAAAACACTAACAGAGAACCATAAGGTATCACAAAAATCATGTCTTCAGGAGTCTCCTGCCTTGGGCTGGGGAAACAAAAGGCAGTGGTTGGAATTCCTAATATATAGAAGCTTGCAGAAGAGGCTTCATGAATCCGAGACTTAGATATCTATGGAGGCAGCATTTCTTAGCTGGTGCTAGTGTCCTTGAGCATAGAAAAATTGTATCATAAAACGGGTACTTGAATGTCTACAAGTGGGGTGGGTGTTGGTCAGCTGGCTTGTTATCTGGGAGTGCCATAAGGATTGTTCTTCAAATGCTGGAAAAGCTGTAAACTGGAACTAAATGCTGGAACTGAAGAAAAAATTGTTGCCGTTGGATTGAAGAATCATTGCTAGGATGATCCTGACCGAAAGAAGCTAAAAGGGAACAAACAAGAAGGATAAAGTTCCTTCTTTATTCCGAAGACACTTGGCAAAATAGAGATGTGATTTTTCTAGTTCTAGTCCTGAAACCACAAAGCAGAGTTGGGTTGAGGAAAGCACAGTTTCTAAACAAGTCATCTGTTTCAGATTTAGGGGAAAAATGTGTTAATGGGTCATTTTATTACTCCAGTGCATTGAAATCTTACATACTTTTTATTGATATGATCTAGCTCTCCTACTAAATTATGATTGTCTCAAGCAAAGACTGACTTAGATCTTTTCAAGGGGCCAGCACAGTGCGAGGCACATAGTAGGTGCATAATAAATGATTGTTGCTGAAGTGACATTCAAAAAATGTTACTATATAAATCCCCCTTTAGAAATTATTTTTACATGTTTCAGAACATCTATTCATAGGATCAGCTGAACAAATAAAGCTTGAGAGTGAGTATATTATTCAGGATAAAGGTTTGTTATGTCCCTGTCAATGCTCTAGAGAGCTCCAGTGTTTGCAGAAAAGTTTTACAAAGATTACAACAATATCCACTCCCTGTCCCCTGGCGAGATGATCATTAATTAAGGAAATGCGAGCATCGATCTGTTCGTTCGATGGCTTTCCATCAGCAGAGCCAGGGCCTGTGAAAAGCAGGTGGAGATTTTCATTTGTATTTCTAAGATGTTTCCCAGTTGGATCACAGCATTCTGATTCCCCATGTTACCTGTCAAAGGATAATGGATGCAACTAGTGAGAACTACGCTGGCCCAAGAGGTATTCTTTTATTTTTATAATGTGATTGGAATCAGTTTTGTGTTGCTGAGTTAAACAAGATTAGAAAATAAGTCACATCTCTGAACAAGGATAAGAAGGAGGAGGGAGGGAAGACGTAGGAGTCGGGGAGGGTAAAGGGAAATAATTGCAATCATTTGAAAGGAAACAAGAAAAAAATCTGCATTTCTGTTACTATGATTTTCATCTAGACTCATAGGTGGAAAGAATAATTTTTTATATTTTTTGTTTTTTTACTTTCTGGCCCAGGGTATATGTTCTAGGTCTCATGAAAGGTAATGGGATACAGAGGCAGGAGCACCATTCCTAAATCTGGAATGTATGCCTGTGACCCCCAAGTTGGTCAGCAATTGTTGATGAGCTAGAAGGAGTCACTTGACTTCATTGGCCTTCATTTTTCTTTTATAAAATGAAGTGTTTAGTTGTAATCAATATCCCACATTCCCCGCCCCCCACCGCCTCATTCTATGAACTCTCCCCTTATTTTCTTATTTCCTTGGAGTGCTAATGTGTGTTGTTTCCCATGGGTCAGTTGAGAAGAGATGCTCGCCTTTTAAGATGTATGTCAATGTCAACGCTCGCCTTTTAAGATGTATGTCTGAGAAGGAAAAGCTCACACCATCCTGGAAAGGATACTAGTTTTTGTACAGAATTATTTAATTTCTGGTATGCTTTACTAAAATGAAACTCCCCAGTACCATTAATAAGCAAGTTTTAATTGAAGAGAAATCATGTGATTTTCTAAAGAAATGTTCATTTTTGCCCTAGAGTCTAATCGTTGAGATAAAAAGTTTGAAGCCATCTAATAGTGAAATGATTTGTGAATTTCTCTCATTGCTCCAAATAATCATATTGAAAAAAACTACATGTAATGTAAAGTCAATAAGGGTTACATCTTCAAACAGCCACTTCAGATATGGTATTTTATTCTATTTTGTTATTAGCCCTGATTGCTGATAGTGCTTTAACAGCTACTCAAGTAAGAATTGCCTTTCCTTGAGTGCCACCAAATGTGTATCATCTTTTAGTCTGTCTGCCCACCCATCTGTTCATCTATTCTTACCACCACTTGTCTGTCCACCCACCCAGCATGCAGAATGATGTGTGTCTACAGCATGCACTACACCTAGATCCAAAGGCAGTGGATGTGCTGGCTCTCACCCCATTCCAGGCCTCTCAGGTCACAGCATCAACAAGGCTTCACGTGACCCAACATTGGGACTGTGGGCCTGCAAGATGTGCAGCTGAGCAGGATTGCCCAGGCCACAGCAGTGGGCACTAGGTCTGTGGTTGCTGGATCTGCCCAGGATCCCCTGGCAGCCTCCCTTGGTGGGCATGCACATCACCTGCCCATGGGACACTCACAAGCACTAAGACTCCCTGTTCCCTACTCACCCAGCAGGGCCAAAGGGGAGGCAGCAGTCGCAGATCTGACCCCTGGGAAGAAGTAGCATTCTGGGGCTGGCATGTTACAATGGTGCCAGCTAGAATTCCAGAGCTCACAAGCCAGTCATCCTTTCCCTCCAGAGCAATGCAGCTGCCCAGCCTCCAGTCATGTCTGTGTATCCCACCTGCATCTGCGAGACAGCGGCCCTCCTGTGGCTCTAGTTGTGATATCCTAAGGAAAGCGTGGAGCTCAGGAATTCTCCACTCTCCCTTTCCCACTTCTGAGAACCTCTCTAATTAACTCCAGTCCTGCTGAGCAGATCATCCCACTTCTTTCTTCTTGGCTTCCCTCCTGCCTCCTCTGATCAATTCCCAGTCCTGTCACTCAGATAGTTGAGCCAAAGGTAGGTGTCTGTTCACCACTTTGATCCTCTCCATGGCAGTGGTGTTATCCAGGCTGCTTCCAGTCTGCCATCTTGGCCCTCGCAGGTCTGACTCTGACTAATTTAAACAAAATGGTACTCTCTGCTAAGGATCTCAAAGAGTTGCTAGGCAGGCTGAAGAAATTTGTGTAGAAAGAGACTGGAATGGGGGGGGCCTCTAATGGTGAGGATACAGGAAGAAGGAATGATCTCAGATCAGCACTCGTTGGATGGATAAACTGAACCACCATGTCCTCTGGCTTCTTATTTCTCCATCTCTCAAGATTCAAAGTTGAAGGAGAGGGGGAATCTGAATGACTGAACTTAGGTCACATGACTTCTTTGTGGCTCACTGGACATGTTCAAAGTAAATCCCCATTTGCTTAGATCACTGTGGTAGGAGGGAGGGTCTGGATTTACCCTGCTGTCATAACACACACTGATGAAGGACATGCAGTTCCCCACAAGGAACTGCAGGTGGCAGCAGAAAGGGGGCATGGATGCTGGATGGCTAAAAATGAACAAATGTCTCTGATAGTCCATACAGGGTGGTCATTTTTAGACAACTCTTAAATTGCACAGGAACTTTACAGCCACCCTGTGTATGTACTCACATTCTCTATCCCAGTATGTTTTTACAGACTCTGAATCCATCAGTTCTCACACTTTATTTTGGTAAATTTAAAGATCTTGATTAATTTTCGTTTCTTCTTCTAAGACAGCCCTTTCTGTCTCTTTGGATATTTTAATTGCTCATTCCTGGACCCTCTCCAAGTCTTGTTAAGTCTTTATTGAGCTGTGACAACCAGAGCTGCACCATTTTGTGCGCTGACATAGTGTGGTTGTTTTCAAAGAGAGGGTAATGTGTTTGGTTTTATGTCCAATATCTGTGGTCAACATTAATGTTATTTGTTAGAGGAAAATATCTATCATTTGTATATCAGTTGGATATGCATCCATGGACGTCTTGCTCACACTAGGGAGATCTACTATTTTAGAAACAGAGGAACAGGAATGAACAATTGAGTTATTTGACACCTTGTAGGAGAAGGGGAAAAAATCAACAAAGATCTGCCTTTCTCCATACCCTCAATCTATTCTCTGAGTGTTGAGACCCTTGAGTTTTGGATTTAGAGCCAGCTTGACTTCATCATCAGTTCTGGTTTTCCAAATGATTAACTGTGGATAAGTCACTTTAATGTTTTGCTGAGTCTCAATTTTGTCATGTGTGAAATATGAGTAATGATACCTAGCTTGACAGGATTAAGTATGATTCATACAATTATATTTATTAAGGCTTTGGCAGAATATGTGGTACATGGTAGATAGAGAATTTTAAAATGCCAATCATGCTTCCCTTTTCCATAAAGAGATAGATCTGAAGTAATTAAAAGTCAGTGGACCCTATAGAAATTAGTCAAGGGAAGACTTTAAGGAAAGGTACGCCTGTAGCTGGTCTTAGAGAAAGGCAACGTGGCTTCATGGAAAGAAGGCATCAGAACATGAACAGAGAGCAGTGCCTGATCCTCAAAGGAGTGGGGTGCCAGCCCCATATGCTGGAGGTGGTGGGTTCAGACCCAGCCCTGGCCAAAAACTGCAAAAAAAAAAAAAGAACATGAACAGAAAAGAGGCAAGATGTCTGAAAGTTTGAAGTCACAAAGATCAACAAGTTCTCCTTTTGGTTATGAGAGGTGTGAAGAAGAGGTTGGATGGTAGTAGCAATGTAATAACTGCTAGGGAGAAGAGATTTGATTTGGGAGGTCTTCACGCTAAGAAGGCCTAAAATCAAAATAATGCTAAAATGATAAATTCATACAAGATGACCTGGCCAGTTGATGAATACTTCCTTTGGCACTTTTTGGCTTTTTATCTTTAAATTTCACCCATTATCTCTGATCCGGGGTGCTGACTCTCTTATTTGTCACAAGCTGTAATCTGACGTCTTTTTTTCAAGTTGTCCATCTAAGTAGACACTCTGTGTCTGCCCTTCCAGGGCTCCTGAATTCAGAGAATCAGATAATGTTCAAGATAGGCTATTCTAATCTACCTAATCTTTAGATGAGGTCCTGAGAGAGAACATGAAGTATCAAGATTATAGACATTTGGAAGCGTCAAGTAGTTAAAAAAAAAAAAAACCCAAACACATGGATTTTAGGTACATAACTTGCACTTTAGTAGATGCCTGAGTTTGTATATCTTATCTGATCTTTGGAACCCCAATTTCCTCTTTTTATAATAGGCAGGTAATTGGTGATAACTACCTGGAAGGGTGAGTTTAAGGTTGAAGTAAGGAAACACCTGTAGAACACTGATAAAGAGTTCAGTAAGTATTAGTTCCCTTTCCCTTTGGAAACCGATCTGTGCTCTGGGATGTAAAGAAAGTGTTGCTCCATCACTTAGGGGCAGAGCACCAAGGGGAATGGTGAAATCACGGAAGACATCTAAGGATAAATGAATATACGTTTTGCTTCTGTTCTTTTTCCACAGTCACTATGTCTTAGGGAAAAGAGGGGAACAGCATTTTCTTCTGAGTCACTGTGCCTGGGGCTGGGATGCTTCTCATGATTCTGGTTGAAATTTAGGCTGACATTTGAGGGGTGAGACAGATGGCCGTCATCTCCATTAGGAATGACTGCACCCCAGTCCTCAACCCTGCAAATGTGTTTGGCTCTCATAGCAGGTTTATGTGTTGGCAATTTCAGTGAAATAATTTCTTCCAGCTTGGACATGGAAAGACTTTCAGATGGCCCTGCGGCTTTTTTCTCTCACCTTTACTTATTCTCACTGTCTTGAGATTTACAACTCTTAAGGCTACAGAGGCTGTTATCCAGAAATGAAGGAACTATTGAACTAGAATTTTTTTCTAATTAAATTTTTTTTTAATTTTTTTCATAAACCTAAAAAAAGAAAAAATAATAAACACAATGCATAATGTACTATTAGCCACAGAGATAGAAAACAGATGTGCAAATTAGAGAAACTGAATTTTAGTTTCAGAGTTTCCATTTACTTGTTCTGGGGTGTCTGGCTATATAATCTGAGTCACTTGATTTTGAATATTTTTAGAATTCTTTCCAGCGCAAACTTTTTGTGACTCTATAAATATATTCCTTTCAATAATATTTTCACAGGGTATTAATACATATAGAAAAATTTAGGGCATAATGCAAGAAACAGTTTTGTACTCACCATTGAATTCTATCAAGTCTTAATGTTGCCATATATACTGTTTTTAAGAAAAGTTATACATAGTACTAAAATGCTTATATAACCCTTTTGGATCTCATTCCTCTTCTTCTTTCTTTAGAAATGATTATTTTCTTGCATTTGATACTTATCATTTCCATGCATGTTTTTATACGATTAATAATTACTATATATCCATATATCTATAAGCAACATGCTTTTTAATTTAGAAAAATTATACCATAATGTACACATTCAGCTGCCACTGGCTTCAGTCACTCAATATTCTTTGAGATTTATCCATGCTCACATATGTAGCTCTAGTTTGTTCTTTTTAATTACTACATAGTAATCCACTGTATGATAGTTCACAATTTACTTAGGTTTTTTCCTGTTGATTAATTTTTACAATTACAAATATTGCCGGAATTAATGTACTGGTATCTCCTTCTGCTATTTGCATCTTTAATTTGACTTGTTATTGTCAAATTGCATCTAACATCTGGAACGCTATTGTTCCAATTGCTTATTCTTAGGTTTATTTAAATTATAATTACCTGGCTACCTTGGCAACAATTAATGTTCCTACTCTTACATATCTTTGTTCATTTAACAGACATTGTGTAATTCTCCTTGGCAAGATACTGCACTAAATATCAAAATAAAAAAGAGATGGTAACCTACTCTCAAAAAATGCTATACTATAGGCAAATATGAGCACATATAGTTATTATGCCTAATAGTAAGAAGGTCTACTCAATGCATTGGGCTGTAATTTATTTGTACCATCTTTCTTAAAATTAGTGGATGTAAATTACCTTGAAATCTTTTGGTCTTCTATCATTTCTTTACTTTTTTTACTTGAAATGCTCTGGAATTATAAGATTAAGTATTACTTAGAATATAGATATATTTTAATTCTTAATAAGTTTATCTTGGTTAGGTTGGAGTCCTTTGATATGATTATTTACCTGCCCGGAAAGTCATGACAATTGAAAGAGAGGAAAGATACTGTGTTGCCGAGTACAGATGTTTGCTTGGCGTGTTTAGCAGTATTGATACTGGAGTCTTAGGAATGGCTCTTGTGTAGATTGTGGAAAGATGCTTAGGCGTTGGTTGGACAAGACTAAAGATCTTGGTTTCCAGTTTGTATCGCCATATTCACAAGATGAAATGGTTTCTCTCAGTAAGAAGTTTACATAGCTCTAAGAAAGAACGTAAAACAAGAGCTCCTTCCATATGCGCAACCAAGAGCATCCCAGAGGCCTCACATGCCCAGAGACAGCTTCTGCTGTCCCTGCATCATGTGGAATTTATTTTGGTTTCAAGGTGCAGGAATTGACTCTAGTCTGGGTCACATTAGCACAGGGAAGCTTCAGGGTCTACTGTCCTTCAGCTTAACAACCTTGGAATATCTGAGTACATGGAAGAGAACATGCTTAGTTTCCATTCTGCAGGCACAAATTATCACTTAGTCTAACAGCCAAATACAGGAACAATATTAGATCAGTAGTGAGTACATGGAACCCTATTAAGACCTTCGTTTATGACTAAGATTATATTTTTTCACTTGGTATTTAAAAAGTTGCAACCAGATGCAAGATTTTCCTCAAGCATTTTCAGAGATGGACAAAGACATTATAGCTCAGTGGTTAACTCATAGTTATGTTGCCTCTGTTTTCTCAGCCTCAGCAACTCAACTAGACATTGAGAAAGATAACATGGTTCTAGGATGGATGGTGCTTTTGGCCCCCTTGGCAGGGAAGACGTTGTATGTAATCTTGGGCATATTGTAAGGTGGCAATGTGGTAGAGTGGCTTGAGAGTACAGTTGGGTGCTGGAATAAACAAATCTATGTCCATGTCCTGACCATACCACTTACTAGCTATGGGTAACAGTGGTAGGCAGAATAATTCTTCCCTTCCCAGAAGTTGTCCACATCTTAATTCCTAAAACCTGTTAAGACATTAGGCCAGTAAACAAAGGAGAATTAAAGTTGCGGATGGAATTAAAAGGTTGTTAATCAGTTAACCTTGAAATGGCCAAAATATCCTAGATTATCTGTGGTCACAAGAATCCTTATAAACAGAAGAAGGAAGCAAAAGAGCACACACCAGACAGCAGCATGAAAAGGACTTGGCTTGACATTGCTGGCTTTGCAAATGCAGGAAAGGGGCCAGGAGCCACGGAATGCAGGCAGCCTCTAGGAGCTGGAAACAGCAAGGAAACTCATTGTCCCTAGAACTCCCAAAAGAATCCAGTCCTGTAAACATCCTGACTTTAACCCAGTGCAACCCACTTTGGTGTTTGGATTTCCAAAAGTGAAAGATAACAAATTTGTGTTTTTTAAGCCACCATAGTTTTTGGTCCTTTTTTACAGTGGCAATAGGAAACTAAAAGAATGACCTTCGTGTCTCTATACTTCAATTTTCTCATTTTGTAAAATGAGCGATATAAGAGCACTTTCCTCCTGTGGTGATTGTTATAAGATATATGTGCTTGTGCATAGCATTCTGTCTGCTTTTGATAATACTCAATATTTGTATGAGACATTTAGATATTTAGACTACAAGTCAGAAGACTTGGGTTATGGTCTCAAATAAAAAAAGGACAACAGTAACTTCCTGTCTTTCTTAAAGATATTGATGTGAGAAGTAAATGAAATTATGCTTTAATTTTTATATTTTAACTAAAGTATTATTCAAATGTAACTTCTTGTTTTAATTTAGCTTAAACATTTCTTTTCTTTCTTTCTTTCTTTCTTTCTTTTTCTTTTTTTTTTTTTTTTTGAGAAAGTCTCACTTTGTTGCCCTCAGTAGACTGCTGTGGTGTCACAGCTCACAGCTAACTTCCAGCCCTTGGGCTTAGGTGATTCTCTTGTCTCAGCCTCCCAAGTAGCTGGGACATCAGGCGCTCACCACAACACTCAGCTATTTTTTTGTTGCAGTTTGGTTGGGGCCATGTTCAAACATGCCACCTTCAGTATATGGTGCTGGCACCCTACTCACTGAGCCACAGGTGCTGCCCTAGCTTCAATATTTCTAATGGACCTATTGTGTATCAAAGATATATGCAAAGGTTAAAATACAAGACTTACAACATCACTTGATTATAGAAAATAGTGTTATGGTAATAGGTAGTATTAATTCCAACGATTGGTACTAAGTAATACATTTTTCCTTTTAAGATACTATGTTTTTATAGCATTTTCATTTCCTGTTTATTTGCTAATAAATGCTTTTTTATTCCAAATGCCAGAGATGTGTGTTATCTTTTGATTGCAACCTTTTCTTCTAATGTCTGAATGTAATCACAATGATATTAATTTAATTTTAATTGAAGATAAAATGGAAGAATCACATATTTGGCCAGAAAATAATTATTATACTCCTTCTAAAACACATTTTGAGTGTTTTCAAAGGTGTATTAATTTTCGATAAGTGGGATGGCAAAGTTTTCATTGTACTGTGTGGTAATGATTAAACATTTCACAAATATTTACCATCAATTTTGATTGAATATATATTTGAATAGTTCAATTCAAACAGACAATATTAAAGCTTACTTTTCAAAGTATTCCTTTACCGAGGTCAGTGTGCGTGTGTGTGTATGCATGGAGTGAAAAATGAACATTAGGGTATTATTATAAAGCTTATATAACTATTTCTCTTTCTAAAAACATATGGCAATATGCAGGATTATAGATATATTTATATTCTATAATATTTTAGAATATTAGCATTTTTTTTAGTTGACTCATGGGAACAGTTAAAGGGAACATTTTGTATAGATTTTATGAAGTAGAGATTTGTTTAAATTCTATACCAAAGCATAGCAGGAAATTAAATTAAACAGAATGCCAAAGGAGGGGATGTGACCACACTTTTGTGGGCAAACAATTACTCTAGTCAAAAGAGGTTATATCAGAACAAGCAGATGTTTTAACTCCCTGTTGGGGAAAACTTAGCATAGAATGTATTCATCTATTTTCCAGTGTCAACAGAAAGAGAAAAATGGACGTCTTGGAGTCTTTAATGACTGAGGTTTGCGTAGAACTTTTCACTAATTGTTTTAAAATAATTTATTATTTTAACTATTTTATAATATTTGAATGATTAAAGTTAATGCAGCCCTAATGCATACTGATAGTTTGTTTTTCATCATTTCTTCCTTTAAACATGAGATATAGGAAGGGCAGAGATCTGGGTTTTTTGGACTAATAATATGTAAAAATTCAAAAATTTAGATTGGCTAGGTGATGGGGATAATTTTTAATGTTGCAAATAGTTAATCTACCTGTCCATGATTATTATCTTTGTCAAAGATATTGGAATGGGATAGAAAAATGTACATTTTAAATGTCTGGCAATTTTTGATAATCTCTATTCAATCAGAAATAAAGAACAAAACTCTTGATAGCATACAGCAAATGTGAGGAAATTGAGTAATTTTTTAAGAACTAGATAAAGACAGTGTCTGGATGCAGACCATGAATAGAGAAACAGTGTAAATACAAGCCATTTTGTTTTAGGAAATCTTGAAAAGTAAAGTCAATGCATATTTGAAGATTTGTTCACATTTTAGAGCCAGTCAGCATCTTTCACTCTGCTATGAAGCAATAAAGAAGCACTGAAGAAGCAGGAAAAGTGTCTTGATAGAAGGAGAAAAAGTCATTCTGTAAGTAAATCTAAAGTGGAAGTGTTTAGGAGAACTTTGCAACCAGCAGATGCTGGGAAGTTTTGAGATGTGCTTCTGCAAAATTACCAAACACCAGAAAATTTCAGAGATAAGAAATCATTTCATTTGATGTTCTCCATTTCTTTTTGAGTGATAGGGATAAAAAGAAGGTTTTAAAGATTATCTGCTGGTTTTACTTTTGGCAGTGCAAAGGGAGAAGTCAATATCAGATTTTTAGATTCCTAGGGTTCACCCTACTTTTATGGAAAAAAAATATTTCATGATGTTTATACTTGAAATTCTTAGCTTTGTAGTTTTACAGGATTAGGTGCTAGCTGGAGTGGGTTTCGTCTTTGAGAGCCTCACAGATGTGGCAAGTTTACATTCCATCAAATGTTATTCATGCTGAGCCAGATGACGGTTACAATGTCAGTATCCTTCAGGTTAGAAGATTCTCCAGCTATGGAGCAAATGACAGTGGCTGAACACATAATAACCTTTAGTTACTATTTAAATATGTCTAAAGGACAGACTCATGGATTCTCATAATGCGAGCTACTAGGTAAGAGTTCTGGGGACCCTGTCTCCCCTGCTATGGCTGCCCAATGATTTTACAAATGCTTATGTCTGGAGCCCACTGTAGAGATGGTTCAATTCTTCTGGTGCGGCTGGACATTGATTCATTTAAAAAACTCTAGATAATTTAATACATGGCCAAGAAGATCAGGGAGCCAGCTGGTCTAAACTAGTGATTCTCAAAGTGTGATTCCCAGATCAGTAATTTTTGCTGTTGTTAGAGCTTGTTAGAAAGCCAGATCCCCGGGCCCTAACAAATACTGAGTTAATGAGAAACTTTTTAGGTGTAGGCCCCCATTCTGTGTTTTAATACACCCTCCGTATGATTCTGATGCTTGCCAAAGTTTGAACTTCATTATTCACATAAGTAAAACCAGGATTACAATTACTACCTTTAAAGGTTGTTGTGAAAAATAAAGTTGTTGATGGAAAATTACTCCAGCAAGGGTAAATGTTCAGCAAGTGCCTAGGGAAAAAATGCATATTTAATAAATTATTGCTATTATTATTATTAGTAGTAGTAGTTATTTCCATGCAAACATAATGGCATATAGGCTATCCTGGTCTTGCCTGGTGTCCAATGACACATATTTTACGTTAGCTCCAGCAGTCTTCCCACTGAGCTAACACTTGGTCTCAAATTCTTTCTAATACAGTACTTTAGACAAACACTATCAGACAATCTGACTGGGCTTCCAAAATAAACCCTATTTGCCACCCCTGGTTAAGAATGACAAGATCTTCTTAGAGATACTGCTATTCCTCCACTGCCTTCGCACCCACCTTTACGTTGCGCCTGCTCTGTAGTATTTAATAGATAAATAATGCAAGTACCTATATAATTTTAAATTTCCCAATAGTGACATTAAGAAAAGTAAAACATCAAAAAAATGTAAAATATAAGTGTCTGAACACAATAACTAAGAAAACTCCATGAAAGGTATGTTAAACCAGTTCAATGAAAATATTTCAAATTGTATATAAAACCAACACACTGTACCCCATGATTGCATTAATGTACACAACTATGATTTAATAAAAAAAAAGGTAAAATGAAACTTTATTTTTTACTTAACTCGGTGGCTTGGTAGAAGCAAATGATAATGTTTTCTTGCCCAACATGTTATTACCTCCCACTTTGGATTTTCATGAAGAAAAGTCATGTAGTTCTGTGTGAGAGCAGAATGTCTGCATTTGTTTCAGCTTCCTTTGGTTTTCTTGCTTCCCAATTTTATGTGTATGATCTGAAATACCAGCCCCACTTGGAGCTTGCAGGGCATTCGCTCTCTGACCTACCACTTGCTCTGTGAGTGGAGGTTGGACGCAGTGTTGCTGGTGAGGAGTTTATTGCCTTTGCCTCGACACTCGTCCAGAATGACGTGATGGCCTAGCCACTGCTGAGCACAAGCTCTAGTATGTCAGGCACCCGCCAAGCAGCTCGTAGAGAGGGAGATGGGAAGGGCACCAGTGGCTTCCCACCATGCTTAGAGTACAATACAGATGGCTTAAAAGGACCTGCCTGACCTCATCTATGGCTATGCTTGAGGTGTGATTTCCAATCACAATTCCATTTCCTCATGCCAATCTTGCCACCCAGGCCCCCTTGCTCATCTTTTTCCTACCTCCAGCCTCTGTCTTGATGTTCCTCTAACTCAGCGGTTCTCAACCTGTGGGTCATGACCCCTTTTAACAATGAAAATACCTAATTGCAGTGTTAGGAAGGTGGAGAACCACTGCTCTAGCTAGAATGCCATTTTCGTGGACAACTGTTGTGTTTACTCCTTGGTTTCATACAGGCCTTTGTTGCAATGTCCTCAGAGAACCTTTCCCAGAGCCTTCTATCTAATTTGGCAACCTCATCACTCTCAGTTCTTCTCATTTGGCTTTATTTTTCTTCATATGAATTATCACTATGCTAAATTATGTATTACATGTTACGCCGCACATTTATTTATTGTTTATTCCTTCCCGTGTACACGTGAGCTCCATCATAGCAGGGGACTTACCTCATTTGTTCACCAATTCTTTTTTTCTGGACTTAGAATGGTGCAGGAACTTAGAAAGTACATGACAAATGCTTGCATAACTTCTTGCACCCATTATCTCGTTCAATCCTCATGCAATCCTTTTCTTACTAGAGGGAAAACAATGTGAGAAAAAAAATATAACAGGGGTAATTTCACAGAGTCATTTAATAGCTGAGCTGCAATTTTAATTCAAGATTTTACATCCAGAGCTCAGATTTCTGATCATCTAACTTTCCCACCTCTAAGTAGGACAGTGGTTCTCAACCTGTGGGTCGCGACCTCAGGAACTGTATTAAAGGGCCGTGGCATTAGGAAGGTTGAGAACCACTGAGGTAGACAAAATCTTATCTCCAATGCTCCCGAGCTCTGTAGATTCTTCAGAAAAACATAAACACCTTTGACTTTCTTGGCATGATTTTCTACTTCCTCCTATATTAATAGATTGTTAGGCAGCATCAGCCAGAGAAATGGGATGTAGAATTTGGTGACAGATTTCAGTAGTCTCTTCAACATATGCACTGAAGTTCCCAGGGCAATCACTGAGTTGTTGTTGAAGAAAATATGTTTTGACTGCCACAAAATATATTTGGGTTTATTTTAGGGTCTGTTTATGTTAGGTGATGGTAAAGACTCTGCTGAGTAAAGGCAGTGAGAGGCAACTGACACATGTTGAGTCATCCTTTCATACACCTCACTTGGAAGATGGGAGACTCTCAGAGGAGTGAACATAAAGTGTCCAGGTGCTTTGATTTTCATTTCAATCCAGATCCACAACCTCACTGAGATCCTGTTTTCCATCATGGTTTGGGCTCAAAACAACAGATACTGTCCTGGTTGTATCAGTTACATCTGTTGGTATGTAACGGGCACCTCAAACTTAGTGGTGTGAAAACAATCACCATTTTATTGTGCTCGTAAATTCCGAAGGTGGATTATCCAGATAGAACTCGAAAGGGGTGGTGTGTATTTTCTCAGATGGGAAAATGTCAAGGGCTGAGGAAACCCTGCCAGCTTGGAAATGGAGTCCACTGAAAGCTTCCTTCGTAACATTTCTGGTGCCTGAGTTGACATTCCTTAAAGATGGAACTTGACTGGAACTGTCCAGTGGGGCATGTCCCTGAGCCTCTGCACATGTCCTTGGCATGGCAGCTGTGTTCTAAGAAGTAACATCCTGAGCTGAAGCATCCAGAGAATGAGCATTCCAGAAGCTGCCAGACTTCTCATCTGCCCTTGGAAGTAACATGGCCACATTCCGTTGGTCATGATCATGTTTGTTTGGCTACCCTCCAGATTCCAAGGGAGGGTAAATAGTTTGAACTTCCTGATGCGGGAAGGTGAGGCTACATTGCAAAGCAACATGTGAGATGGGAAACACTGCTGGGACCGTTTTTGGAAAATATGTCACAGACAGAGAAGAAAATGATATTTGTTACTACCTGTGAACACCAGGAGTTCAGTCACTGGCGGGAAGACAGGTGCATCCAGCTCCTATCAGGCAGCTTAATTTTCCTTTGGAATGCAATACTGGCCCACCATGTGCATTTTATGGGTGGAAACAGGGGGTGATTTGCTCTGCCTTGCCTTTCCATCCCAAGGTTCACTGGGGCAATTTTCATAGATTTATCACTGTAGTGTAATGACTCACTGTGTGAGGTCTGGTGTTGCTCTGTAGTGTGGATTTGGCCTTTATTTTCAAAGTTTATCCCCTGCCTCGTTTCACTTGGGTAACTTCCATTCACTCCATTCATGAAGCGTCGTTTCCTCCAGAAAGTCTTCTTCGCCCCTTTTCCTGGGTGATGTTCCTGTGCGGTGTGTGATTGCAGCGCCCTGACTACCTCCTGTAGGACCTTTGAGCGGAGGGCCGGGTCTGCCTGTGTCTTTATATTTCCCGTACCTGGGACATTGTTATAGAGACATTTTATCTACTCTCTTTAAATATCTCGTCTGGAAACAAAATGCAAGCCAAGGGCAGGGCAGGGTCCCTAAAGGTTTGATGATGAATTTCTCTTCTCCCTGTTCCTCCCCCACCCCTTCTCCTTCATTCCTTCTTCCTCTCACCGCGTGGAGACAATCAAACACAGAAACTTCCCAGCACACTTACTTTCTGCCCATTGGACCCCCAACCACTTTTTTCTTCTTTATTAGTGACAAAGAACCTCTGGGGAGTTAACCAAGAAAAAGTACCCTCACCATCGACCATAAAGCTGAGAAATCCTAGTGTTTTCCTAACCTCCAAGGACTTTCTTTCCAACCCATTTCCTCCGGACCACTCCTCAGAGGGCTGAGGCAGTGGGGATGGATTCTTTGAAGCCTCTTTCGATCTCCATAAATACATACTTATGTATTTCCAGGATGGCATTTCCTTTGGGGGTTGGCTTGGCATATCTTTTCTAGTTGTCTGGTATTTGTAGTTCAAGACTAGCTAGTGTAAAAAAACTCTAGCCTTTATTAAGCATCTGCTATACCTTATATAGTGTGCTAACCCTGCAACCTGTATTTTTGTTAATACAGTTCCTTAGCAAGGTAGAGAGTCGTCTCTAAGGTAGAGAGTCGTCTCTCTGTTTGAAGATGAGGAACTTGAGCACAGAGGCCAGACATCTTCCAGTGGCTTCTAGTTAGTGCTGTGGGTCAAATGCAGTATACCCATCTCTAAAACCCATATTCTTCCAAGCATTCAAATGGTTTCATTATGGATGTGTGTCCCCAGGCCCTTTGTTTCTGTCTTTCCGGGTCTCTTTTCTAGAGAACAGTGATGATCAATGGGATTTGGCCCTTCCCAGCCCCCTCAGCACTGTATGATGTGAAAAATTACACAACGTTGCTTGTTTTGGTTTTCTGCCATAGCAAATTTCCCCACAGTAAGTGCTCAAAACAAGTTCTTTTTCTCTAATAATTTTGGAGATTTGGAATCAACAGTCAAAGGGCCAGCGGGTGACACTTCTTCTGACAGCTCTGGGGGAGAACTCTTCCTCGCATCTAATGGATTTTGGTGGCTGTTCATTTGAAGCGTGGTGGCATCACTGCAGTCTCTGCCTCCATTTCGGCGTACTCTCTTCCCTCTGTGGATCACAGGATGTCTTCTCCTCCGTTTGGAGAAGTCCATGTTAATCCAACGTTGCCTCATTTTAATAGGTTACATATCCAAAGACTTTATTTCCAAACAGCGTCGTAATTTGAGGTTCTTGGTGGACATGGATTTTTTGGGGGGAGGGGCGCTATTCAACGAAATATGGAAGATGGATTTAGCAAGAAAGGAAGGACATGTTGACAAGTAGAGTAACGGGAATGGCACATTTATGGAGTTTTGTGCTTCCCTATGATTTTGTCCTCTTTTTCTTTGAAATCTCATAAGGTGGCGGAGCCCCAGAGCACAGCCAAGGAGACAGAGACAGGGCACAATCACTGATGAAGGGGACTAAGGAAACTTTCCCCCCCTTGCCTGTGTTTTTCTCAAGTTCCTATTTTTTTTTGGTATCATCACCTTGTTTCAGAACAGGAAGAACAACACGTTCAATGAGAATCCCTGAAGAAGAAGGCAAACTTTTGTGATAAAACTATTAATTCAGCATTGTTTTTCTTCCCATGTTTCATTTTAGACACTGTTTTTTTTTTGCAGTTTTTTTGGCCAGGGTTGGATTTGAACCCTCTACCTCTGGTTTATGGGGCTGGCGCCCTACTCCTTTGAGCCACAGGTGCTGCCCATTTAGACGCTTTTCTTCTGAATGTCTCCAGGTAGTTGTGAAACTGAATCACAAGCCAGTGTCTTCATGTAGAGGGATAAAGGACCTCAGAAAAGGGGTCACTTTGGGGATGTTAATGTGACCAAATCAGAGTTAAACAGCTTTGATTGTTCCTTGTATTCTAGTCATAGATTTTCCTAGTGGGCTAGGTGATTAAAAAAAAAAAAAAAAAAAAAACCGAAACTCTGGACCATAGTTCATATCTTCATTAATTTTGTAGCTTGAATATGCGTTTCTAACTTTCCCCTTTGGAACAAAGCTAACACTTGCTGCATCTGTATTACTTGCTTGTTGTGCTGCTGGACACTTTTTGCAAGGTCTCTGAGTCCTCCCAGCACTCTGTGTGATGGATCTGAGTGCTCATGTTTTCAGGTGATGACGCTGAACCTCAGAGACATGACCTATCCCCACTAAGGTCACCAAGCGAGCATGTCATACATTTGAACCCAGATTCTTTATCTTCCCAAGATGCCAGGAGGTCTAAAGCCCGGGACAATAAAGGAGAGTAATAAATCTCCTAGTAAAATCTTCCTAGGGAAGGCATCATGGAAAATACAGGCCAAAACTACATCGTAATGTCATTGATGATGAGGGTGGTGACAGCCTTTCCCATTTTCACGGCACCTATGACTATATTTGCCCATAAAGAAGCAAAATGTTGCACAAAGTCTATTCCCACTGGCATTTATTATACATAAATATTTCTTGAACATCCCCTCTGTAGCAGAATCTGTTGGGATCTGAGGGGAAAAAAACAGGTAAAATCAAATGTTTTATTCTTTTTTTTTTTTTTTTGGCAGTTTTTGGCCGGGGCCGGGTTTGAACCTGCCACCTCTGGTATATGGGTCCTGCGCCCTACTCCTTTGAGCCACAGATGCTGCCCCCAAATGTTTTATTCTTTAATCATAATATCGGCATCTGCATTTTACTCATGCAGAAACTAGAACACAGAGTTTACCAAGCCTCTCCTAAGTGCTGGTGCTGGGATTTGCATCCGGGTCTGTCAGCCTCCAAAAACTTATCTCTTCCCAAATACCTTTGGATACATCTGGAATCCATTTTCTTTCTATTTTTTTTTTAAACAAATATTCTTGTGTATATTTAAGGTGATGTTATGGGATACATATAGATAATAAAAAGATTAGTATATGAAGCGAAGTAATGTGTCCATTGTCTCATAGAGTTGTTCGTTTTTGTTTTGTTTTTGTGGCCAGAGCAGCATAAGTCTATCCATTTGGCTTGAACCCTGAACACAGTAACAACTAT
>CAUYRH010162292.1:0-17167 GCA_963574655.1 Perodicticus potto | reverse complement strand
TCACCCTGGATAGAGTGCCGTGGCATCACAGCTCACAGCAACCTCCAATTCCTGGGCTCAAGCAAGTCTCCTGCCTCTGCCTCCCAAGTAGCTGGGACTACAGGCGCCCACCACAACGCCCGGCCATTTTTTGGTTGCAGCATTGTTGTTTAATGGGCCCGGGCTGGATTTGAACCCACCAGCTCAGGTGTATGTGGCTGGCGCCTTAGTCCGTTGAGCCACAGGCGCCGAGCCTATAGTGTTTTTCTTTATTTACTATTTCTTCTTTTTCCTCTTTGGAAGGGATAATTTTGAACAATCTGTCTTTGAACATGCTTATTCTTTCCTCTGTCCAGCTTAGCTCCACTAGTGCATCTTTACTGCATTTGTTGTATTGTAGTTCTAGATTTATTTTGTTTAGCTGTTTCTCTTCTATTTGATATGCTCCTTCATCCAGTTAGTTCTATATCTCTCTCGTCTTGTAGTTCATTAAGCATATTAGGAGAGTTGCTTTAAATATTGTTCAATTTATTCTGAATACTGCGTTTCTTTTGGTTTTATTTCATGACATTTATTTGAATCCTTTTATTCGGGCATACTTCCCTGTCTGTCTGAAAGCCTTGTAATTTTTACTTCAAGTTTGGGCATTGATGAAACAATCACCACTCTTTTTGCCCTCAAATTATGCTGTGGGAGACCTTTACTCATCAGCATATTGGGCAGGATCTAGGAGCACTCACTCCTGTTCTGGTGATGTGTCTGTCTTTCCTGGATGTTTTTGTTTACTATTGCTAATGTGGAAGCGTTTTCCCTGATTAGTCTGATTTTTTCCCTAAGAAGCTCATCCCTGCTTTTTTTTTAGAAGCTTTTGGCTTCTATTGTATTTCTATGTTCATAATCTCCCTGAAATTCACCAATAATCCCTCTGGCTGCTTCAGGACCTCAGCTAGAGCAGTGTATCACTTTACCTGTTTATGTTTTCAGCATTACCAGTATGGCATAAAAAGTATACTTATGTTACTTCCTTTCCATGTCCCAATCAAGTGAAGTGGAGCTTATTCTTAGTCTTAGAATGCCAGATCCATATGTTCAGGTTCCACTCTTTTCTTCCTTTCCTAGGGAGGAGCTGTGTATTAGAAATGGAAACAAGGTACAAACCTATTAAAAATCAACTTGGATTGAGCTTTCACTCCCACCTTCTTGAATGTCAACTATTTCAAAATGAAGAGAAAATTGATGAATACAATGAAGTTGAAAACTCTCTCAACCATATCACCTCATGTTCAACACTTGAAAACACTCCTTCTAAGCTCAAAACCCACGTATTTAATAAATATCAGAATGATTTTGTCAGTTCTCCAATAGTCACACAAGAACTGAATGCACAAATTAGAGAAGAAGCTTACACATATAATGAGGGTATCTTGAGTGTGTCTGCAAGCCCTCCGAACCATGGGGTAGTTCTTACTGGAAATAAACCTGTGAAATGTAAAGAGTGTGGTAAGACATTTAGGAAAAATTCAGAGTTTGTGCATCATTGGCGAATTCATACTGGAGAGAAACCTTACAGATGTAAAGACTGTGGGAGAGCATTTCGTCTGCCTTCAAGGCTTTATGGACATCAGGCTATCCATAATGGAAATAAACCTTACAAATGTGAGATGTGTGGCAAGGTTTTTAGGCGAAATGCACACTTAGCAAGGCATCAGAGAATTCATACTGGAGAGAAACCTTACAAGTGTAATGAATGTGGCAAGGCCTTCAGTGAGAAGACATCGCTTACAATTCATCAAAAAACACACACTGGAGAGAAGCCTTACAAATGCAATGAGTGTGGCAAAGTCTTCCGTCACAAATCAAACCTTAAAACTCATCAAACAATCCATTTGGGAGAGAAACCTTACAAGTGTAATGAATGTGGCAAGGTCTTTAGTCATAAAATATCTCTCACAGTTCATCAGAAAACACATACTGAAGAGAAACCTTACAAATGCAACGACTGTGGCAAAGTCTTCCGTCACAAATCAAATCTTAAAACTCATCACACAATCCATTTGGGAGAGAAACCTTACAAGTGTAATGAATGTGGCAAGGCCTTCAGACAGAAGATATTCCTTACTGGTCATCAAAAAATACATTCTGGAGAGAAACCTTACAAATGCAGTGAGTGCAACAAGGCCTTCAGAGAAAAGACATCCCTTACATGTCATCAGCGAATTCATACTGGAGAGAAACCATACGAATGTAATGACTGTGACAAGGCCTTCAGAGAAAAGACATCCCTTACACGTCATCAGCGAATTCATACTGGACAGAAACCATACAAATGTAATGAGTGTGGCAAGGTCTTCTGTCAACAATCAACTCTTATAACTCATCACAAAATTCATACTGGAGAGAAACCTTACAAATGTAGTGAATGTGACAAGGCCTTCAGGCAGAAGGTATCCCTTACAGTTCATCAGAAAACACACACTGGAGAGAAACCTTACAAATGTAGTGAATGTGACAAGGCCTTCAGTCAGAAGATATCCCTTGCAGTTCATCAGAAAACACATACTGGAGAGAAACCTTACAAATGCAATGAGTGTGGGAAAGTTTTTACTCGCAAAAGATACCTTATACAACATCAGGGCATTCATACAGGAGAGAAGCCTTACAAATGCAATGACTGTGGGAAAAATGTTATGTTGCATTCGAACCTTCATATAAATCAGGTTATGCATAATGCAAATAAACCCTACAAATGTGATGATTGCAGTAAGGTTTTTAGCCCCAAAGTATCCTTAAGAGTTCATCTCAGGTCAGGCTCGGTGGCTCATGCCTGTAATCCCAGCACTTTGGGAAGCCAAGGAGGGCGGATTGCTTGAGTTTAGGAGTTGGAAACCAGCCTGAAACAACAGTGAGACCCCTCTCTTAAAAGAAATAGCTGGAGTGGCGCCTGTGGCTCATTGAGTAGGGCACCGGCCCCATATATCAAAGGTGGCGGGTTCAAACCCAACCTCAGCAGAACTGCAAAACAGAAAAATAGCCGGGCATTGTGGTGGGCGCCTGTAGTCCCAGCTACTCGGGAGGCTAAGGCAAGAGAATCGCCTAAGCCCAGGGGTTAGAGGTTGCTGTGAGCTGTGTGACTGCCATGGCACTCTACTGAGGGCAATAAAGTAAGACTCTGTCTCTACAAAAAAAAATAGCCAGGCATTGTAGCAGTGGCCTGTAGTCCCAGCAACCCAGGATGCTGAGGCAAGAGGATCACTTGAGCCCAAAAGTTTGAGGTTGTAAGCTGTCATGGCATGGTACTCTACCCAGGGTGACTGAGTGAGACTCTGTCTCAAAAAAAGAAAAAAAAAGGCATTTACCTCAGAATTCATTCTGGAGAGAAACCTTAAAAGTATAATGATTGTGGCAAAGGTCTTCAGTTTAAAATCAGATCTTAGAAGTCATCAAAGATTCCACACAGGAGAGAACTCTTACAAATGTAATGAGTGTGGTAAGGTCATTAGTCATATCTCGTGCCTTGCACAGCATCAGAGAATTCATTTGTAAGAGACTCTCCAGACTCACTGAGGGTGACAACTCTTCATCATGAGTTCCAACATCAATCAGCATCACGGTGTCCATACTAAAGAGAAATTAAATGCAGTGTATGTGGCTGTGGCTTTGTCCAGGCCTGACCATTACTCACTACACATCTAAAAGTATATCTTCCACAAAGCCACCCAAATGAAATGTTTGTCATGTGACTAATACCCAAGGACCATTACTGTGGAATATCAGAGAGTTTGCACAAAAAATAAATCAGTCTGGCTCAGTGCGCATAGCACAGTGGTTATGGTGCTGGCCACATGCACCAAGGCTGTTGGGTTTGAACCCAGCCCAGGCATGCTAAACAATAATGAGGACTACAACCAAAAAACAGCCGGGCATTGTGGCAGGTGCCTGTAGTCCCAGCTACTTGGGAGGCTGAGGCAAGAGAATGTTGCTGTGAGAAGTGACACCATGGCACGCTGCCAAGGGTGACATAGTGAGATTCTGTCTCAAAAAAAAAAAAGGAATAAATCAGTCTCTAGTTCTCCAGTATCTAATGTCTGATTTACATGGTGGAGAGTAACTATAAATCAGAGTACATTGACCCTTATGACATGGTACATATCAAACTTGGAAGGACATATGGACATGGTCAGTCATATTTAGTTACCTTTTTTGTTGTTGCTACAGAGTCTCACCCTATGCCCTGAGCAGAGTACACTGACGTAATCAGCTGGCTACAATCTGAGACTTGCACTGTGGTCATCCTGCTGCCTCAGTCTCCCAAGTCTGTGGGATTACAGGTGCTCACTACAGCATCTAACTAGGTTTTTTATCAAGTTGGGGTCTCACTCAGACAAGTCTCGAATTCCACAGCTCAAGCAATCCTCATGCCTCAGGCTCCCACATTCCTGGAATTGCAGATGTGAGCCACCACGCCCAGTATCAGTGATATTTAGGTTATATAATGTTTCATTATTTGAGGGTCTTTCATAAGGCTACTCTACTTTTTATGAACTTTGACATGTCTTCTTATGCCAGCTTTACCAATATTTCACTGTGGTCTCTGAGAAAGAATTAATAGAATGTTTCACTGTGGTCTCTGGGAAAGAATTCATAGAATGCTTGGTCTTAATCCATCACCGAGAATCATTTCTATGCCATTTTCCGGAAGATTAATATCTGTTTCTGTTTTTATGGAGACTAATACAGGGTGAAGTGCACTGATGTGATCATAGCCCACTGCCCACCCATAATTCCTGGGCTCCAACTTTCCTATTCTCTCTACCTCCCAGAGAGCTGGGACTTCAGGTATACCATATTTGGTCTATCTGGTTTTTGTTAATATGTTGTTGTTTTGTTTTGTTTTGTTTTGTTTTTTGGTAGAGACAGAGTCTCACTTTATTGCCCTTGGTAGAGTACTGTGGCATCACACAGCTCACTGCAACCTCCAGTTCCTGGGCTTAGGCAATTCTCTTGCCTCTGCCTCCCAAGTAGCTGGGACCACAGGCGCCCGCCACAACGCCCTGCTACTTTTTTGTTGCAGTTCAGCTGGGGCCGAGTTTGAACCCGCCACCCTCAGTATATGGGCTGGCGCTCTACTCACTGAGCCACAGGCGCCACCCTGTTAATATGTTTTTGAGAGGGGCGGTGCCTCTGGCTCAGTGAGTAGGGCGCCAGCCCCATATACTGAGGGTGGCAAGTTCAAACCCGGCCCCAGCCAAACTGCAACAAAAAAATTGCTGGGCGTTGTGGTAGGCGCCTGTAATCCCAGCTACTCGGGAGGCTGAGGCCAGAGAATCGCCTAAGCTCAGAAGTTGGAGGTTGCTGTGAGCTGTGATGCTACAGCGCTCTAAAGAGGGCGACAAAGTGAGACTGTCTCAAAAAAAAAAAAAAAAATGTTTTTGAGAGAGCATCTCACTATGTTCCCTAGGCTGGATTCAATCTTTTGATTCTAGCAATTCTCCTAACTTGGTCTCCCAGCATGCTGGAATTGCATATGTGAGTCATCGTGCCTTTTTCCTTTGAGATTAATATTGCCTGAATTATACTGGATGCCAATGAGCAGTGAATATCATACAACTGTGGTGTTAATCTTCATGCCTAGAGTATTCATCCCAGGCTTCTTAAAGAATGTATGGTGGGTTCTATCAAATCAGAGGAAAAAAAAAAAAAACAGACCACAAGCTTTGCACCCTAGAATTTTATGGAAAGACAGTAGTAGGTTCTTAAGAACTAATGAAGGTTATTGAAATAATACAGAGATATTGGTGGTCACCTTCTCCATTGAATGGCAATAGATGTTGATCGTTAAACATTGATAAAAGCTAATCTTTTTTAGAAACTAAAGAGAGAAAAATTATATTCGAGTTCACAGTTTCATGAAAACTACCAGTAGAACATGTTCTTGCGGCTGATTCACATTTACTTCTTGGCATTGTAATTTGCAACTATTTTATTCAGGATACATCATAATTCATCATTTTTAACCAATAAAATTTAGTGTTTTTTTCATAGCTGTAAATGAGTCACAGTGTTCCACTGACATTGTTTTATTCCACCTGAGGAGGATCTTTCATAACATAATAATGAACCCTTAGGCCAGTGTTTTTTAACCTTTTTAATCTCAGGCATCCTTTTGTCGGTAGTTAAATTTAGGGTGCACGCTTGGATTATTTTGATTAAAAAAGTAAAAAAGATGAATATACATACTGTGCTTTGAACATCTTTCCTAGGCAATTTAAGTCATGATCTTTAACAATTTTTGAGGCACACCTAAGAGCCTCTCACGGCATACCAGCATTGAATTGCATTAGGCTCTTATCCTTGAAGCGTCTATAACAATTTTTTTGGTGAAATCAAGAACAGATTATTTTGTGTGCATGCGCTCATGTATGATTACTACAAAGTCATTCTTAGTAGGTGCATTGTGAGCTAGAATACTTAACGTGGAGTCCAGTGAAAATTGCAGAGAGATGGAACTTCAGACTCTTACACCCTGAAACATACATCCTGTGGGTGAACATGATCTGTGTGATCATATTTCTACACGCTTCTCTCTTATGCCAAGTATGACCCATGCCATGCACCTGCATTTTTCTTAAGCAAAAATTCACATAATCAAGGATGGCATTTTTTTTTTTTTTTTTTGAGACAGAGCCTCGAGCTGTCACCCTAGGTAGAGTGCTGTAGCATCACAGCTCACAGCAACCTCCAATTCCTGGGCTCAAGTGGGTCTCCTGCCTCTGCCTCCCAAGTAGCTGGGACCACAGGCACCTGCCACAACCCCTGGCCATTTTTTGGTTGCAGCCGTCGTTGTTTGGTAGGCCTGGGCTGGATTCGAACCTGCCAGCTCAGGTGTACGTGGCTGGCGCCTTAGCCCGTTGAGCCACAGGCGCCGAGCCCAAAGATGGCATTTATGATGAAATAAAAGAATGTCTGGGCAATAAGGATAGAAATACCTCTACTTCTCTTTTGTCCTTGCAGAACTCAGTGACATAATTTTTAAATATTATCACTCATGCATTTCCTTTTAAGTGTAAGCACTGCAAATGGGACTTTGTTTTGCTAGGAAGCACCTGTATTCATTCTCATAACTGTCCCCAGGATCTTGCTTGTTCACATGCACCTGACCTTTCCTTGGGATATTGACAGTGATGCTGTACATGGAAGAGGTGTGAGAATTTGTATTTGAGGTTTCTGAGGAAATCAGAAAGAATAGTCCCCCAATCAGCAGATGCTTAAATGGCTTGAGAGGAACTGTCAGCTGTGGAGTGTTATGAATTGTAGGGGTGGGGCGGAAGTGGAGTACCCACATGGGTTTAAAGCTACATCTGATATATCAAAGGAGGGAGCATTGAGGCATTGCTGTTAGCCAGCAAGATGAGCAAAAGAGGAAGAGAGAACACAGGTATAAAAGGTACAAATATTCAAATACCACATAATGCAGTCTGACTTTTTAGGAAAACAGTGAATATTTTCTCCTGAATTCCCTTAACTTGTTTAGGGAAGATCGTGTTTATCAAACACTTCATTCCTTTCTTGGCTGCCTCATAAATCACATTGTATAGTGTGGGATGGCTTATACCTCTAATTCCAGCACTTTGGGAGGTGGAAGTGGGGGATCACTTGAACTCAGGAGTTCTTGAGCACTGTGAGCAAGAAAGAGCAAGACTCCCTCGATACTAAAAATAGAAAAATTAGGCCGAGGGTGTGGTGGGCGCCAGTGTTGCCATCTGTTCCAGAGGCTGATACAGGAGGATCACTTGAGCCCAGAAGTTTGAGGTTGCTGCCACCTCAACTGATGCCACAGCAGTCTACATTGAGCAACAGAGGGAGACTCTATAAAAAAAAGAGGGGAATGTTTGTTCAATACCATTTAGTTAAGTTTCCTAAAAATTTTTTTTTTTTTTTTTTGAGACAGAGCCTCAAGCTGTCACCCTGGATAGAGTGCCGTGGCCCATCACAGCTCACAGCAACCTCCAATTCCTGGGCTCAAGCGAGTCTTCTGCCTCCACCTCCCAAGTAGCTGGGATTACAGGCGCCCACCACAACGCCCGGCCATTTTTTTTTTTTTTTGGTTGCAGCCGTCATTGTTTGGCGGGCCTCGGCTGGATTCGAACCCGCCAGCTCAGGTGTACGTGGCTGGCGCCTTAGCCGCTTGAGCACAGGTGCCGAGCCCTAAAATATTTTTTAATAATAGAATCTAGATTATTGTGGAAAAATGTTTATTACATAAGTATGATAGTGGCTGAGCACGGTGGCTTACTCCTATAAGGCCAGCACTGTCAGAGGCTGAGGAGGGTGGGTGGCCTGAGCTCTGGAGTTCCAGACCAGTCTGAACAAGAGCGAGACTCTGTATTAAAAATAGAAAAACTAGCCAGGCGTTTTGGCCGGCGCCTATAGTCCCAGCTACTCAGAAGGCTAAGGCAAGTGGATCGCTTGAACCCAGGAGTTTGAGGTTGCTGTGAGCTGTGGTGCCACTGCATTCTATTCAGGTGAACAGAGTAAGACTCTGTCCTTAAATAAATAAATAAAGGAATTTTACAATAGAGGATTTTTACAAAATTAGGGAAATCATTTTCAGAATATGATATGAATCCATGTATACTATAGCTGCTTTGTATATGATTTTCTCCCTTTCATATGCTATAGGTCATTGTGTATAATATATATGTGTGTATTTTTGGCGGGGGCGGGGAATGTCTCATTTTGTTACCTTCGGTAGAGGGCCATTGTGTCACAGCTCATAGCAGCCTCAAACTCTTGGGCTCAAGTGATTCTCTTGCCTCAGCCTCCCAAGTGGCTGGGACTACAGCACCCACCACAACACCCAGCTGTTTTTGGTGATGCAGTCTCACTCCAGCCCAGACTGGTCTCCAACTTGTGAGCTGAAGCAATCCACCTGCCTCAGCCTTCCAGAGTGCTGGGATTATAGGCGTGAGCCATCGTGTCTGGCCTATTATGAGTCCCATCATTAATGAGCATCACAGAGTCCATACTAAAGAGAAATCAAATAAATGGAAAGTATGTGGCTGGGCTCTGTCTAGGCTTGACCACTCCTCACTACACAACTAAAGGTACATCATCTTCCATGAAACCACCCAAAAGAAATGTTTGTCACATGACTAATGCCCAAGGACCATTAATGTGGAAGGTCTGTGAGTTTCCACAAGAAATAAATCAATCTCCAGTTCTCCAGTATTTGAGGTCTGATGTTACGTGGTGGAAAGTAACCATAAATTCAAGTACATTGACTGGCCTGATGTGACAGGTGAATATTGTACAACAGCGATTTCAGTCTTCGTGCCTAGAGCATTCAGCACACGCTTCTCCTTAAAGAATGCATGGTGGAGGGCGGTGCCTGTGGCTCAAAAGAGTCGGACACCAGCCCCATATGCCAGAGGTGGCGGGTTCAAACTCAGCTCTAGCCAAAAAAAAAAAAAAAAAAAATGCATGGTGGGTTATAGGAACCAACTGTTCTACCAAATCAGAGAAAGAGAATCAGCCACAAGCTTTCAACACTGGGAATTTTATGGGAAGACAGTAATAGCTTCTTTTTTTTGATACAGAGTCTCACTTTGTTGCCTTGGGTAGAAAGCAGTAGCATCATAGCTCACAGCAACCTCAAACTCTTGGGCTGAAGCCATTCTCTTGCCTCAGCCTCCTGAATAACTGGGACTACAGGTGCCCATCAAAACGCCTGGCTATTTTTAGAGACAGGGTCTCCATCTTACTGATGGGCATTTCATCGAACTCCTGAGCTACAGCGGTCCACTTGTCTCAGCCTCCCAGACAGCTAAGATTACAGGGAGGTGCCACCACAATGGGCCCCTGTAATAAGTTCTTAAGAACTAATAAAGACTATAGAAGTAACACAGGGTTACTGGCCAACACCTTCTCCATGAATGGCAATAGATGTTGTTTATAAAACATTGATTTAAAAAAGGCTTTTTTTCAAGCTAAAGAGGGAAAAGTTCTATTTGAGTAGATAGTTTCATCAAAACTACCAGTAGAGCATGATCTTGAGGCCATTCACATTTACCTCTTGGCATTGTAATTTACAACGGTTTTATTCAGGATACATCATAATTCCCCAGTTTGAACTAACAAAATTTAATATTTTTTCATAGCTGTAATTGAGTTACAGTGTTTCTACCAACATGGTTTTATGCCACCTGAGGAGGATACTTCATAACAGACCGTAAAAATCAATGATTATGCCAGTGTTTTTCAACCTTTTTTACCTCTTAGGTGTGTTGCCTCACACCTGTAATCCTAGCACTCTGGGACGTCTAGGTGGTGGATCTCCTGAGCTGAGGAGTTCGAGACAACCCTAAGCAAGACAGTGAGACCCTGTCTCTAAGAAATATCCAGGCATTGTACTGGGTGCCTATAGTCCCAACTACTGGGGGTGCTGAGACAAGATCACTTGAGCTCAAGAGTTTGAGGTTGCTATGAGCTGTGATGACTCCACGGCACTGTAACCAGGGTGACAGAATGAGACTGTGTCTCAAAATAAATAAATAAATATTTCATATTTTTTTGTAGCTTTAAATGAGTCACAGTGTTTCTACCAACGTTATTTTATCCCACCTGAGGAAAGTATTTTATAAAAGACAATAACAATGAGTGGTTAGGCCAGAGTTTTGTTTTGTTTTTGTTTTTTTGAGACAAAGTCTCAAGCTGTCACCCTAGGTAGAATGCTTCAGCAACCTCAAATTCTTGGGCTCAAGTGATCCTCTTGCATCAGTTTTTTTTATTTTTAGTAGAGACAGGGGTCTCACTCTTGCTCAGGCTGGTATTGAACCTGTGAGCTCAAGCAATCCACCGGCCTCCACCTCCCAAAGTGCTAGGATTACAGGCATGAGCCCCTGCACCTGGCCCTAGGCCAGTGTTTTTTAACCTTTTTTATCTCACAGCACACTTGAATCTGTAGTTAAACTTCTGGGGCATACTTGAGTTAAAAAAAGAATGTACTAACTGTGCTTTGAACTTCATTCCTAAGTAATTTCATTAATGATCTTTAACAGTTTTTGAGGCACACCTAAGATCTCACAGCACACCACGGCACCATGACTACATCAGTTGTAAAATCACTGCATTAGACTCTTATGCTTAAAACACCTAGAATAGGGTGGCGCCTGTGGCTCATCGAGTAGGGCGCAGGCCCCATATATTGAAGGTGGAGGGTTCAAACCCGGCCTCGGCCGACCTGCAAAACAGAAAAATAGCCGGGCGTTGTGGCGGGCGCCTGTAGTCCCAGCTACTCGGGAGGCTGAGGCAAGAGAATCGCCTAAGCCCGGGAGTTGGAGGTTGCTGTGAGCTGTATGACGCCACGGCACTCTACCAAGGGTGATAAAGTAAGACTCTGTCTCTACAAAAAAAAAACACCTAGAACAAATTATTTTGGTGAAATCAAAGAAGAAATTCTTTTCTGTACATGCACTTAGGTACAATTACTATGAAGTCATGATTCTTAGTAGGTAAGTTACTGTTTCTACACTCTGCCCTGGGATACTCATGTGAGTCCAGTGAAAATTGCAGAGGGGTGCAACTTCAGACTCTTAGACTCTCTTAGACCCTCAAACATGCATCACATGTGAACATACTCTGTGTGATGATATTTCTACACACTTCTCTCCTGTGCCAAGTATGCTGCTTGGCACGCCCCTGCTTTTTCCTTAAGCAAAAATGCACATACACTAATATGGAAATTATGATGAAATAAAGGACTGTTTGGGCAAAAATTAAAAATAACTCTGCTTCCCTTTTGTCCTTGTAGGACTCAGTGACATAATTTTTAAATATTGTCCCTTATGCATTTTCTGTGTAGAGTCAGCATTGAAAATGGGACTTTGCTTTACTGGATAAACTAGGAACCACCTGTATTCACTCATGTAACAATGTTCCCAGGTTGCACTTTTCACTCCTCTGGATCTTCCTTGTTCACATGCACCTAACCTTTGCTTGGGATATTGACAGTGATGCTGCCTGTACACAGAAGACGTATGAGGATTTGCATTTCACAGTGCAGTTTCTGAGGAAAGCAGAACAGTCCCCCCGCCACCAGCAGGTGCACACATCACTTGAGAGGAGCTGTCATGTGTGGGGTGTTATGAATTTTATGGTTGGGGTGGAGGTGGAGTACCCACATGTGCTTTAAACCTACACACGGTGCCAGAGAAGGGAGCACTCAGGTATTGCTGATAGCCAACCAGATGAGCAGAAGTGGAAGAGGGAAGGCAGAGGTACAAAAGGTGTTAGTATTCAAGTATCACATGATGCAATTTGACTTTTTAAGGTAACAGAATTTTCTCCTGAAATCCTTCAACTTGGTTAGGAAAGACCATGTTAATCACACACTTCATTCCTTTCTTGGCTGCCCGAGAAGTCACTTGTACAGGGTAGGTGGCTCACACCTATAATCCTAGCACTCTGGGAAGTAGAGGTGGGGGAAGTCACTTGCATTCTTAAAGGTACATAAACTTCATAACTAGTCTAAGTACAAGACTCTGTCTCTACTAAAAATAGAAAAATTAGCCTGGTGCTGTGGTGGGTGCTAGTGTTGCCTTCTGTTTGAGAGGCTGAGGGAGGAGGATCACTTGAGCCCAGGAGTTTGAGGTTGCTGTGAGCTAATCTGATGTCATAGCAATCTACCCTGAACAACAGAGGGAGATTGTCTCCAAAAAAAAATGAGCAAACAAACAAAAACAATGTGAAATACCATTTGGTTCAATTTGCTAAAATTGTTTTTACAGTAGAAACTAGATTATTGTGTGGAAATGTTGATTATATAATAAATATGACGAAGTGGCTCGGTGCCTGTGGCTCAATGGGCTAAGGCGCCAGCCACGTACACCCGAGCTGATGGATTTGAATCCAGCCCGGAACCGGCAAACAACAATGACGGCTGCAACCAAAAAATGGCCGGGCGTTCTGGGGGGCGCCTGTAGTCCCAGCTACTTGGGAGGCGGAGGCAGGAGACTCACTTGAGCCCAGAAATTGGAGGTTGCTGTGAACTGTGATGCCACAGCACTCTATCCAGGGTGACAGCTTGAGGCTCTGTCTCAAAAAAAAAAGATTTCGAATTCTTATTGGTTGAGTCTAGGAAGGTGGTATGCTTCCAGGTATTGGTCCATTTCCTTCAGATTTTCATATGTTTAGGAATAGGGTTTTTTAAAAAAATCATTGAGGATTTTTTGAATTTCTAAGTTGTCTGTTGTTATTTCTCCTTTATCATTTCTGAGAGATGATATTAGAGATTTTACTTTTCTGTTTCTGGTTAGGTTAGCCAAAGGTTTATGGTTTGTTTTTTTTTTTTGAAACAGTTTTAATATTCACCCTGTGTAGGGTGCTATAGCATCACAGCTCACAGCAACCTCCAACTCTTGGGCAGAAGTGAGTCTCTTGCCTCAGCATCTTAAGTAGCTGAGACTACAGGAGTGTACTGCAAAGTCCAGCTGTTCTGTTTTTTCTTTTTTGAAGCTGTCGTTGTTGTCTAGCAGACCTGGGCTGGCCTCAAATCCACCAGCCTTGGTGTATGCGGCTGGTGCCCTACCAACTGAGCTACGGGTGCTGACAAAGGTTTATCAATTTTTCATCTTTTCAAAAAACCAACTTTCTGCTTCATCAATCTTCTGAATGATTCTTTTGTTTTCAGTTTCATTTAATTCTGCCCTAATTTTGGTTATTTTTCTTCTTCTGGATTTGGGGTTGGCATGTTCTTCCTTTTCCAGTTGCTTGAGATGGTCCATTAAGTTCTTGACTTCTTCTCTTTCTATTTTCCTGATGAAGGCTTCCATTGGAAAATTCCAGTGCATTTCTCTCTTGGGACTGCCTTTGCAATATCCCTCAGGTTTTGATAATTGGTGTCTTCATGATAATTTTGTTCTAAAAATTTGTGATTTCCTTCTTTTTTTTGAGACAGAGTCTCACTTTGTCACCCTCGGTAGAGTGCTGTGGCGTCACAGCTCACAGCAACCTCCAGCTCTTCAACTTAGGTGATTCTCTTGGCTCAGCCTCTCGAGTAGCTGGGACTGCAGGCAGGTGATTTCCTTTTTAATCTCATCTTTGACCCAGGTACCATTCAGCCTAAGATTATTTAGTTTCCATTACTTTGTTTGAGTGCGAAGATTCCTGTTGCTGGTGAGTTCACCTTTTATTCCGTGGTGGTCCAAGGAGATACAAGGAATAATTTCTATTCTTTTAAATTTGCTGAGGTTAGACTTGTGTCCAAAGATATCATCAGTTTTGAGGGATGACCTGTGGGCTTAGAAAAATGTGTATTGAGTTTTATTAGGATGAAATGTTTTGTGGAGGTCTATTAAGTCCATTTGTTCTAGGGTCAGGTTTAAGTTTAATATTTCTTTGTTTAGTTTCTTCTTGGAGGATGTCTCCAAAACTGTCAAAGGGGTGTTAAAATTTCCAACTTTTTTTTTTTTTTGAGACAGAGCCTCAAGCTGTTGCCCTGGATAGAGTGCTGTGGCATCACAGCTCACAGCAACCTCCAACTCCTGGGCTCAAACGATTCTCCTGCCTCTGCCTCCAGAGTAGCTGGGACTACAGGTGCCCACCACAATGCCTGACTATGACTATTTTCTGGTTGCAGCCATCATTGTTGTTTGGCAGGCCCGGGCTGGATTTGAATCTGCCAGTTCAGGTGTATGTGGCTGGCGCCTTAGGCGCTTGGGCCACAGGCACCGAGGGGCAAAATCTCCAACTATTATAGTGCAGGAAGATATCAAGTTGTTCATATCCATTAGGATTTGCTTTATAAATTAAGGAGCATTCTGGTAGTGTGCATAAATATTCATTATCAAAATCTCTTCATGTTGGGTTTTTCCCTTGACAAATATGTAGCAACCACCCATATCTTTCTTTATCTTTGTTGGTTTAAAGCCAGTTATATCTGGGCAGCGCCTGTGGCTCCAAGGAGTAGGGCACTGGCTCCATATGCCAGAGGTGGCAGGTTCAAACCCAGCCCCAGCCAAAAAACTGCTAAAAGTAAAATAAAATAAAATCAAGCCAATTGTATCTGGAAATAAAATTGCAACCCCTGCTTTTTTCTGATTTCCAGTTCTCTGTAATATGTATATGTACTATTATTTTTTTTTTTTTGGAGACAGAATGTCACTATGTCGCCCTCACTAGGATGCCATGGCATCACAGCTCACAGCAATCTCAAATGCTTGGGCTTAAGTGATTCTCTTTCCTCAGCCTCCCACTTAGCTGGGACTACCGATGCCCACCATAGGATCTGGCTATTTTTGTTGCAGTTCTCATTGTTGTTTAGCTGGCCGAGGCAAGGTTCAAACCCACCAGCCTCAAAGTATGTGGCTGGTGCCGTTAACCACTGTGCTGCAGGCGCTGACCCCTTTTGCCTGTATTATAGATGTCCATCTCTTCACTCTGAGTCTATTTTTATTCTTTAAGGTAAGATGAGATGCTTGTATGGAGTTGCTATCTGGTCTGAGTTCATGTATCCAATCAGTCAACCTGTGCCTCCTTAGAGGACAATTTAAACCATTCACATTAATTGAGTAATTCATGAGCATGATTGTGTTTTGGGTGTCATGTTTTACGAATGTGCAGTGGACATTTTTAATCCTTTTACTGTTGTGGAAGTTGGGTTTTCTACAAAAATTTCTGAGTGAGTTTACTTTGGTGGTAGAGCATTGTGCTGGTTATTGTTGAGGATGTGTCTGAGAATATACTGGAGAGCTGGTTTACTTACGACAAATTTCTTCAACATGTGTATGTCATTAAAGTATTTGATTTCTCCATCACAGATGTAATTCAGTATAGCAAGATACAGTATCCTAGGCCGAAAGTTTTTTGTTTTAGGAGATTGAAGTTCAATGACCATTCTCTTCTAGTTTGAAATGTTTTGGTTGATCTGCAGTCATTCTGATATTTCTTCCTTTGTAGATGATGCTTTTCTTACATGTGGCTGCTTGCAGAATTTTCTCCTTCATCTTAACTTTGGCAAAGTGTCTAGAGGGTGCTTTAATTGGATTGAGTCTTGCTGAGGTTCTGAAACTGTCTAGTATCTGAATTTCTGTATCTCTTGGGAAATTCTCCTCCATAATCTCTTGGATTAGAGTATCTATACCTTTAGGACCATTCTCTTCTCCTTCAGGAATTCCTGTAAGACAAATGTTTAATCTTTTGGAGTGATCCCACAACTCTCTCAGGCCATGATCTGTTTTTGCTCTCCATTTTTCTGCCTCTTTACGTATTTGGGAACATCCAAAAGGTTTATCTTCCATTTCAGGGATCCTTTCTTCTGCGTGGTCAACTCCATTAGTGAGGCTTTCCACTGTATTTTGGAGCTTCTTGAATAACTTTTTCATTTCCTTGAGCTCTGCCATCTCTTTTCTCATTGTGTCCATATCTTTGGTGAGTTTGTCTTTGAATTCATTCGTTTCTTGAGACAACTTTAGAACTACTCTTTGGATTTCAATTCCTAACTTTTTTTCCATTCTATTCATCTTGTTTGCCATCCGTATTCTGAATTCAATTTCTGACATTTCAGCCATTTGTCTATGGATAGCATCTTCAGTTGTATTTGCCTTTGTCATTCCTATGGGGGGAGGTTGATCTACTTTGGTTATTCATGTTGTCAGAGTTCTTCCACTGGTTCCACACCATGTTTCTTTTACACCATTTTGTCATTAGAACTGGAAGGGTAAGATTGAATTGAGGTTCCCAGGTAGTAGAGATAATCAGACCCTTACCAAAATGCTAGGCTTTGTAATTGTGGCTAATCCCCTACAACGTTACAAAGGCCCCTTTCAGAGTTTTGGCCACAAAGTCTGGGGACCCACTTGGTGAGATGGTGGAAATTAGCTCTGTTTTGATATCAGCCAACCTCTACCATGTACTAAGAAGCTATGGTGGCTCGGCGCCTGTGGCTCAGTGGGCTAAGGCGCCAGCCACGTACACCTGAGCTGGCGGGTTCGAATCCAGCCCAGGCCTGCCAAACAACAATGACGGCTGCAACCAAAAAATGGCCGGGCGCTGTGGCAGGCGCCTGTAGTCCCAGCTACTTGGGAGGCGGAGGCAAGAGACTCGCTTGAGCCCAGGAATTGGAGGTTGCTGTGAGCTGTGATGCCATAGCACTCTATCCAGGGTGACAGCTTGAGGCTCTGTCTCAAAAAAA
>CAUYRH010162291.1:0-14249 GCA_963574655.1 Perodicticus potto | reverse complement strand
ATGGCTCAGCGCCTGTGGCTCAATGGGCTAAGGAGCCAGCCATGTACACCTGAGCTGGCGGGTTCGAATCCAGCCCAGACCCACCAAACAACAATGACGGCTGCAACCAAAAAAATGGCCAGGCGTTGTGGCGAGCACCTGTAGTCCCAGCTACTTGGGAGGCGGAGGTGGGAGACTCACTTGAGCCCAGGAATTGAAGGTTGCTGTGAGGTCACAGCACTCTATCCAGGGTGACAGCTTGAGGCTCTGTCTCAAAAAAAACAAATAAACAAAAAAAAAAAACAAAAAACACCAATCCTGGAATAGAAAAAGGACATCAGTGGGAAAATTCGTGAGATGTAAATAAAGTCGGAAAATTCAGTTCACAGTAATGTACCAAGGGTGGTTTCTTACTATGAATAAAGGAACCATGGTTTTACAAGATATTTACAATGAAGGAAACAAGGTAAGGGGTATGACAGAACTCTCTGTGCTATTGTGATTTTTTTTGTAAATCTATAATTATTTCCCCAGAAAAGTTTATCTAAAAAAATTAGATATTGAAGGCAGAAAGTTTGAGGCTAGATATGGACATTATGAGCTATATTATAATAGTTACCTATTGCTGTGTGGCAAATAACCCGAAACTTGGTGGCTTACACCAACAAACATTTATTTTTTATTTATTTTATTTTATTTTTTGTGAGACAGAGCCTCAAGCTGTCACCCTGGATAGAGTGCTGTGGCACCCCAACTCATAGCAACCTCCAATTCCTGGGCTCAAGCAATTCTTCTGCCTCCCCCTCCCAAGTAGCTGGGACTACAGGCACCCGCCACAATGCCCGGCCATTTTTTGGTTGCAGCTGTCATTGTTGTTTGGCGGGCCCGGGCTGGATTCAAACCCACCACTTCAGGTGTACGTGGCTGGCGCCTTAGCCACTTGAGCCACAGGTGCCAAGCCCCAACAAACATTTATTACATCACAGTTTCTGTGAGTCAGAAATCCGAGAATGGCTTAACTGGGTCCTCAGGACTAGGGTCTCTCACAGGCTGCCATCAAGGTTTTGGCCAAAGCTGTAGTCATCTCGAGGCTCCTTGAAAAAAGAGTCACCAAGGTCACTCATGTGCTCTTGCAGGCCTCAGGTTCTTGCAAGCTATTGGCTGAAGACTTCATTTCCTTGTGGCGTGAGGGCCTCTCCACTGCGCTGTTCCCAACATGGCAGCTGGGGAGAGAGAGACAGAGAGAACACAAACGAACAAGAATACAGCAGTCTACCTGTAATCTAATCTCAGAAATAAACCTTCTATGACTTTTACTGTGTCCCTTCCATTAGAAGCAAATCTCTAGGTCCAGCCTATGCTCCAGGGGAGGGGATCCCACGGCACAAATACTAGTCGTAGGTGGGGACGATGAGGCCTGGTAGGGCTGCCTACCAAGTGAATGTACCCACTCAAGCCATCTCCTATTTTGTAGAAAAGCACACTGTGGGAAGTGCCATCAGGCTCTGGTGCAGCACAGGGAAACAAGCTATCACCAGTGCTCCACAACTCCACACCTAAGGAAGCTTCCCAAACACGCACGCACCTAAGCCAGGGGCTGAGTTGGAGTTCCCCGGCTGAGGCTACGGTGAAAAGGGGAGATCTGGGCAGAGGACACAGCATATACAGAGGCTGGGCAATGTGGAGATAAGGGGACTGTACCCAACAGTAAGCACTGGGGTGAGCTCAGAAAAATAGGCCTTGAAGAGTGTGGCTGGAAGGTGGTGACATAGGCTGGTTGGGGTCACGAAGGGTCTGACACCTAGACTTCAGCACAAGGCAAGGGAGAAAGGATGGGGTTCTATGTGCATTTTTTTGTTTGTTTTTTGAGACAGAGTTTCACTGTGTGGCCCTTGGTGGTGTGCCCTGGCGTCACAGCTCACAGTAACCTCAAACTCTCGGGCTTAAGCAATTATCTTGCCTCAGCCTCCCAAGTAGCTGGGACTACAGGCACCTGCCACAATGCCCAGCTACTTTTGTTGTTGTTGTTGTAGTCATCATTGTTGTTTGGCAGGCCCTGGCCAGGTTTGAGCCTGCCAGCTCCAGTGTATGTGGCCAGCACCCTAGTTGCTGGGCTATGGGCGTCGGGCCCCTCTGTGCATTTTACAAAGATCTCTAGTGGCTGCATGAAAGCTGGACCACCTGTGAGGGGTGAGGCCCAAAGCCGTGAGGCTTGGGAGGATGCGGAGAAAGGGATGGACTCTAAAGGGTAGTTACACGTACGGATGTGGGTAAGGGAGGAGGCGGCATCGCCCTTACAGTGCTCCACCCAAAGGAGGAAGAGCTGGCTTTGAGAGAAGACAACAGCTATGGGTTTGGCGTATGAAATTGAGATGAGTATAGATGAGCTGGAGAAACTACATATGATCCTTTAAAAGCATGGCAATCAAGAGTTATGGAAAAATATCTGAGGCTAGAACTCTATTTTGAGATCAATTAGCACAAAGGGGTTATTTGGAATCAAGGGAATAAATAAGATTATTCAGGGAAAATACAGAGTAATTAAGAAAGCAAAAGACAGAATTTTGGGGGGCTGGATAATAACTGTAGAACACAAAAAGAAGTGGTGAAATGATCCTCATTCTGGTTTGATCTGTGTTGTAAGACAGGATGTTTTGGCTATAAATTGCATGTCTTAGCCCTGAGGAGAAAAAGCCTTTCCTAGACAAATGCTAAATAGGAGGGAAAAGGCAGGAAGGGTGTGAGAGGGCAGAAAAGCGTTCCAACTCAGGGTAGATATTATCTCTTCATTATTAAGCTGTGTGCCTTTCTCCAGGCCAGAGAGGAATTGGAAGGACAAGGCCTGGATCCCACTCAGCGCTCCTCATTTCTCCAGGGTACCACATTGAGACAGCAGGTGGCAGCAGAGAGGCCTGTCCACAGCAGTACCTGTCTGGGGGCAGCACCCATGGATCAGGGGGTGGGGGGAGCGACAAAAAATTCTTTCTTGTGGACCTAGAAAACTCAGTGTTGTTTTCAATTTAACAACTCCACCTCTAGAAGAAGGTGCAACTTAGGATAATAGTTCAAGTATAACCAGCTTTCTTTACCTTGCTTTCTAGACCAAACTGACACTTGCTAACTTAGTTCTGTCTTAGATTAGCAGAAACCCATTTATCGGTCCCATTATTCTTTACATGCCTTGTTCTGTTTAACTTCCAGCCCACTTGAGCCTGGACTGCCTTGTAAGAAAACAATCTGGTTAACCACAGAATGAGATCCAGGCAAGAGAGGGGAGATCAGAGAGGAGCTGATGCAGCTTCTCACTGTGAACAGAACTGACTCCTTCACTGTTCTTCACATTGTCTCAGGCAGTCATTAGTTTTCCCCAGTAAGATTTTGTAGGTATCTATCACGAAAACAAAAATCCCACAAGTTCTGTGGAATTTCTCTAACTGCTTGTTACTATTATAACACATGTAACTCAGGGCAAGGAATCTCGATTTAAAACGTGAAAGAAGAAAAATCACTATAGTAGTTCTGCTTTATATTTGTTTTCTCAGTTTTTTGTCTGTGGCCCCAAAGGTCACCCGTTATTTTCTCTGGTCAGTCAGCTGCAGGGTGCTCTTCCCCAATCATTATAACCGATTTCAGATGGTGCTAGAAAATTATATTGACTCTGAACACCAAAAGAAATCAGTCATCCTCTAAGGGGTCACAGAAGGATGGAAGGCTTGAGCGCGCCCAAACCTCAATAAATCCATCATACACTTGGCCCTTTACCCAGGTACAACGGAGTCTGTATTATAGGTGGAGTGCCGCAGGTTTATTATACAAACAAGTACAAAATTCTAACAATGAGACATCCTGCATAATTACAGTCATCCCTCAGTATCGGTGGGGTTCCAGGACCTCCCATGGATAACGAAATATATGATGCTCATGTCCCTGATATAAAATAGTACAGCTATGTACAGCCTCCTGTCATTACAGATCATTTCTAGATTACTGATAAGACCTAATACAATGCAAATGGTAAGTAAACAGTTGTTAGGGAATAATGTGTTGTTTAGGGAATAATGACAAGGGGAAAAGTCTGTACATGTCTAGTACAGATGTAATTTTAAAAATATTTTCTCTCATGGTTGGCTGAATCCACAGATGCAGAGGGCTGACTGTAACTTGTTATATATCTACCATCGCTGGCAGGGGTATGGGGTGGGTCAGCTACATCATAAGGTAGGTTCTCACAGCCAGCTTGTCTTTGCTTTCAAATAGTCCAGGGCTGTCTCCTTCGTTTCTTTTGTTGCTGGCAGCGCAGCTGGTCTCCCCCAAGAACACTGATTTCAAATGGTGCTAGACAATCACTATTTAAATCTAAACCACCATATGAAACCAGCTTCCTGAAGAAGCTTTATCATCTGTTTTTTCTTTAGAATGCTCTCTTATAATAAACTCGAGACAACCTAGAAAGGAAAAGTTGAAACCTGGTTGTGAGTTACTTACCTGGTGCTCTAAACAGAGCTTAGCAGATTTCACATTCGTATACTGACATCACCAAATCTGGTATTGCCTGTGGGGCAGGCCCAGGATTCTCCTTGTGCTTGAGTTGTCTAGACAAGTGTTCAGCTTTACCATTTAGAGGCAAGGGCATATGTTAACCCTGTTACTCCTAGTGGGAACTCAAAGAAAATCCTTTCTCAGCTAAAGAAGCAATGGCAAGCAGAAGCCTGAAGCAGCCTGTGACTAGGTACCACGTAGGAGGAGGCTAACTGGAAATGGGGTTAACCAACCTCATACCATACATGGAAATGGTCCAGAGCAAGTAAATGCTGGGGCAGAAGTTGAAGAAATGCTTTCCTAAATCTACTAACTTTCACTTGGGGATGATTTCGTTTGATTCAAAGGATTACTGAGATTTTGGGGTCTTTAGAGGAACAGCTCAGAGGTAAAGTAACACATGAACACTAATGATGTGCTAATGTTTTTTCCAGAATGGAATTCTTTACATTGCATTTATGAGCTAGGGATTTTTGTTAGCTTTTCTTAAGATTCCCCTTCTTTCTACACCAAAGGCTCTGTACTTTCACTTTTCCTTAACAAATTATTTTTTGCCACAGTTCTTTTCTCACGGCTTAGCTCTTAATATCATTTTTTTTTTAAATTTGGGTTTTTGGGGTTTTTTTGTAGAGACAGAGTCTCACTCTATCGCCCTTGGTAGAGTGCTGTGGAGTCACAGCTTACAGCAATCTCCAGCTCTTGGATTTAGGCGATTCTCTTGCCTCAGCCTCCCGAGTAGCTGGGACTACAGGCGCCCGCCATAATGCCTGGCTATTTTTTTTTTTTTTTTGCAGTTTTTGGCTAGGACTGGGTTTGAACCCACCACCTCCGGCATATGGGGCTGGCGCCCTACCACTTTGAGCCACAGGCACCGCCCATCGCTTGGCTATTTTTTGATGCAGTTTGGCGGGGGCCGGGTTTGAACCCACCACCCTGGGTATATTGGGCCGGCGCCCTACTCGCTGAGCCACAGGTGCCGCCCAGCTCTTGATATCTTAGTAGGCAGCCTACTGTTGTTCCTTTTCGTGTTCCAGGGATCCAAGAAGCTACTTAATGCAACCAGGCCATCTAAATAAAGGGATGCATGCTCTTAAAAAAAAAAACAACTGTTATGAAAAATTTCTGACATACAAATAAATTCAAATGACAATAAAATGAACTTTTTACTCATACCACTTACATCAAACAAGTGTTCATTTTTGCCTTAACTATGTTATCTATATGTTATACACATTTTTTCCTGAATTATTTTTTTTTTGAGACACAGCCTCAAGCTGTCACTCCGGGTAGAGAGCTGTGGCATCACAGCTCACAGCAACCTCCAAATCCTAGGCTCAAGCGATTCTCCTGTCTCTGCCTCCCAAGTAGCTGGGACTACAGGTACCCACCACAACACCTGGCTATTTTTTGGTTGCATCCATCATTATTGTTTTGGCGGGCCTGGGCTGGATTTGAACCCACCAGCTTAGGTGTATGTGGCTGGCGCCTTAGCTGCTTGCGCCACAGGCACCGAGCCTTTTCCTGAATTATTTTAAAGTAAACTGACAGCCATCCAGATCTGCTTCTAACTACCTGAGTGTGAGTTTAACAAAATGTGAGGCAGTTCTAAAAACATGAGGCCATTCTCCTATATAATTACAATACCTTCTCATACCTAAGAAAATGAGGAATTCCTTAATACCATCAAATACCCGGCTCGATGCCTGTGGGTCCACAGGCTAAGGCGCCAGCCACGCACACCTGAGCTGGTGGGTTCGAATCCAGCCCAGGCCCACCAAACAACAATGACAGCTGTAACCAAAAAATGGCTGGGCATTGTCGTGGGCACCTGTTGTCCCAGCTACTTGGGAGGTGGAGGCAGGAGACTCGCTTGAGCCCAGGAATTGGAGGTTGCTGTGAGCTGTGATGCCACGGCACTCTATCCAGGGCGACAGTTCGAGGCTCTGTCTCAAAAAAAAAAAAAAAATACCATCAAATACCCAAGTCTATCGTTATACTTTTCACACGCTACAAAAAAATGTCTTCTGTAGTTTTTCAAACCTAGATGCCATCAAAGTAGGCTAAGACATGTAAAAACACTCCCCTCCCCTTTTTTAAACCATAAGACTCTTACCTTGTGAAAAATGGGTTCTGATTGTGGCTGTACCATTTACTCAGGCTGTTTTCTTGACCTAAATAAATTAACTGACCTGACCATTAGTTTCTCCTCCTGGCTTTTCTGGCTAATTTTATACATCATTTTCATTTTAAAATATAATTTTGCTATGAGGAACATCCAATTACCAGGTGCCTGTGGTGGATGATTTCAAGTGAGTTGGTGCTAATCAGTCTGTTTAGCTTGGGTCTGATGAATGTTCTTACTCCTGACAGGCTTGGTCAGTTTTCATCTCATAAGGATATCCCAACACAAACTCATCCTACATAGTGAAGCAGCAGCCATAGCACCAATGTACTGTTGCTAAACTAGATTTTTGTTTTCTTAATCTTAAAGAAGGGAATGGAACACCAGGTCTATGGAGATGAGTAGCAAACATTTCATCAAAGACGCAACAGCTCATCGACTACAAAGAAAGGCACATATTTGTGAAATGACGAGCAGTGACACATTTCAAACGGACAATAAATTTAAGCATTTAAACCCTTATAGGTATCAAGACAGGAGAATCACTGGAACTTTCACATAACTGCTGAAGGATTCTGTGATTACTGTGAGGGTTCACTGCATCCTTCTGTAGCTGGTGCTGTAATTCCCAATATCCGTGACTGAAGTATGTAAGAAGCGGCCAGATTATTCTCACCAGTTAAAAATTTCCAAAATCTAGAATAAAAAGGTCTGCTTATTTTTTTTTTTTTTGCAGATTTTGGCCGGGGCTGGGTTTGAACCCGCCACCTCTGGCATATGGGGCCAGTGCCCTACTCACTGAGCCACAGGCACAGCCCGGTCTGCTTATTTTTGACAAATCATTAGTCCCAGATTTTGCTTATGGTCACTTGGAGGTTTTTTTTTTAAATGATGACACTTCAGTTATAGGGAAACTTTTCCCCCCCAAAATGGATTTCTTCCTTTTTACTTCTGTCTGATAAGATCATATATATCATACATCAAAACTGTTACACCCATATATGTACATACATACACATAACATGCTAAATATACAACCATTTTCTTAGCAGAGGCAAACAAATATGCTAAGTTTTCTATTTATCTTCAAGTCTGCTTCTCAAACTCAGCAAAATAATAAAGGAGGATATATTCCTCTGCATCTGTCTCTTCATGGTAGCCCAGTTTAATGAGGTATTTTCAGCAAAGTGTATGCACAGAGATCAGTATACTTCTCACATTTTTTAAGTCCGTGGGGAGAGAAAATGGGGTACTGAGTTGGTCAGTGATCACACCAGGAATTCTATGTGGCAAAAGCTGAACAGAGGAAGCAAATCATTTTCCTGGACGTGAAACACCAGTTTGTTTCTGCATAAAGGTAACTTCCCTTGAGGATTTCACAAGGGGAACAGCAGCTAAGTTACCTCTTTAAAAAGGCAGCTTCAAAATATCAGAGGCATCAGGATACAAGAGTTGTAGGTTAGACAAAAGATAGAATTGATTTTCAATAAAACTGACACAGAGATTTTGAGTTTGGGTTCCTGTTTTCACATAAACCAAAAGGCCAGTTTCTGGGAAATAGGTAGGCTGGAGGAGACTGGCTGTGTTAACTTACACAGAAAAACTTGCATGGTTCACCAGGAAGGAGATGGAAAAAGCCATCTGGTAAATTAACGGGGCTCTTCCATTCTCTTCCAAGACATGCCTGGGAGAGCAAGTGCGATTGGGGTTTATCCCATCGAGGCTTTCAGTGACAATCAACTGCAAGGACAACTCTACTGAAAAGAAAAGATTTTACTCAGTAAACATCAGCATGTTTCCAATCCTCCACATCCGCTAATTTCCAACAATCAACTTGATCGTTCTATATTTTTAGACCAGGATACAGCAGGGCTGACTTTCTTGGGAAGTTCTACTTTAATCATCAACAATTTTAAGGTATGGCAACATTTGAGAGGAAAAAAAAAATCCTAACAATCCTTTCTCACCCATAGAACACACCCTAAAATTGTCAACACTCTCCAATTCCAGCATCAACATGATCATTTTTCAAAACCAAACTCCTTCCATAGCATCTCTCAGCCCATGAACCCTGAGAATGTATCTCCATTTCAATATCCTGTCCTCATCCTCACGCTTTATGCTGCTTGTCAGCAAGTTGCCCTTCCTTGTCATTTTCTTCCAAATCTGAAAGTGGAATTGGTGAATCAATAAACCACATCAGGAACTCCTGTGTGTCAAAAGCTGGATAGTGGAAGCATATTATTTTCCTGGATGCGATAGTGGAAGCCTATTATTTTCCTTGCATGAGCAAACTGGCTTATGGTTACTTCCCTTGGGGTGTGAGGGTTTCACAAGGGGAATTGCATCTGCATAAGATACTCCTTTAAGAATGTAGTTTCAGGGCGATGCCTGTGGCTCATCGAGTAGGGTGCCGGTCCCATATACCGAAGGTGGTGGGTTCAAGCCCAGCCTCGGCCGAACTGCAAAACAGAAAAATAGCCGGGCGTTGTGGCGGGCGCCTGTAGTCCCAGCTACTCGGGAGGCTGAAGCAAGAGAATCACCTAAGCCCAGGAGTTGGAGGTTGCCGTGAGCTGTGTGATGCCACGGCACTCTACCGAGGGCGATAAAGTGAGATTCTGTCTCTAAAAAAAAAAAAACAACAATGTAGTTTCAAAGGGTTTGGGTCATCAGAACACAATTAAGCTGACTCAAGGATTTAGGATGGCCTAAAGATGCAAGTGGTACTGCCAGTTGGTGATGGGTCACACAGTTGTAAGCCATTCTCTGTCACCCTGCAGGCCTTCAGTGAATGCTTTCATAAAGGGAGCGGATGAGTAAGTCATCCAGGATCTGGCTGTGGCTGTTACCAGCTATGTGATCTTGGGCAGATCATTTTAACTTTTCTGAGCCTTTGTATCCTGACCTAGATAATGAAGATAACCAATTTCCAAACTGCAGTGGTTGTTAGGGTCATAAGCAACGCAGTGCATGGAAACCGCTGGGAATTTTTAAAGCACTACACACATGTTCAGTATTTTATTAGATGGATCAGAACTCTGGAGTGTCTTTGCAAGGAAAAGGCCAAAAGGGACTGAGAAGTGATGGAATCATAGCTTCTCCTTTTGGCACTTTCTTTCTGGGCCACACTCTGTGCTTTCTTTGCTTTTCTCAACATTCACAACCACCTCCATTTTCCAGATGCACGAGGGATTTACCAAGGGTAAGTGACTTGCTCTTGGTCGCTGAGGATGGAAGACTGAGATTCACTCCCATCTGCCTGAGGTGGTTACCACTCCTGCTGCTCAGCGCTGTGCACCCCACAAGGGCTTATCCTCACCTGGCCACACGGAACTTGGAACAGTCACTGACTCTGAGTTTCAGGGGTTCATCAATGCATAAGGAAAAACTATTAAAACCAGCTAGTCCTGATTAGCCGAAACACCACCAACCACCACACCAAGAGAAAGGAGTGTGGTTCGCATCAAATGGTCAAAGAACTGTACTCTCAGCCACACTTCTGATTTGCAATGTGACCTTAAGCCAGTTTCATCTTCTCTAAAGCCTTATTTTCCCACTAACTGTAAAGAAACTCAACTCAAAGGGCCTAGTGACTAGTCCCACAGATCATACATGAGATTGGCACAGTGTTAAGACGCTGTCTCCAAAATACAGCCCAGTAGTTGACCCTCCTAAGCTTCCTGCATCCAGTATGGTGAGATGGTCAAATGTAGACTCTGAAGCCAAAATATCAAACTCTGCCACCAGCTCCCGGCACAACCTTGGGTAACTTATTGTAACTCTCTGTATCTCAGTCTCCTCATCTGTAAAATGAGGATAAGAACCGATCTACCACAAACAGGTGTTGTGAGGATTAAATTGGGTATGCATGATAAAGCAATCTGAAACTAGTGATAGTGCAGTGAACGGTAGCTATGATAATAAAAATAACATATTTCTTTTCCTTCATCACATAATAAACAGGGATGTGGCTAAGAGATCTGCCCAGCTCCTAACTGGAAAAGCTCAGGGACCCTATTTCTACCTATTTTGTCATACATTTCATGCGTTCCAGAGTTGCTAACTACAAAGTTATTTGACCAATACTAATATTGGAAAAGGTGCCCTTGGATCTGTAAATGGCATCTCCATCTGGATTTATTGCAATAAACATCTTTAATATTTTCTCCTGCCTTCTTGTGTTCTCATTCTAAAACTGGAATATGGGTCGGTAGACTTGCTTTTAAGCAGGAAATCACGTGCAGACTATTCCCAATAGTAAATTGGGAGCTGGGTGGTTAAGAGAAAAGGAGTAGAGATGAAATGCTGATAATCATTTTTTAAAATTTACTAAGGAACCATCCAGGAGCAAAATAAAGTAAAACACCAAGGTTGATTTATGAGCACAAGCCTCTACTTACGTAGGGATGTAAGAGCAAACTGTTGATGGATATTTTCCAGGTACAGAAATCCTCAAGGCATTTGTAAGGAAGATCAGCACCTGGAATTTAAATGACATCATGAAACCCTAGGAAATCTCCCGGAGTAAGAGCAGAAGCAAAAGTCAGTTGTTTTCTCTTAAGCATGTTCTTCCACCCATGTCATAAACAGATCCATGTTTCGAAATAGGAAATAAAAAGCACCCTGTCCTTCCTGCTTGAGACACTTGAGTTACGGAAGCTGCGGCACAGCCGGCCGCCAACGCCCCCTCACGGTAGCATAAGTACTAGGTGTGGCCATTGCTAAGGAAACCGCCCGCAGACATGGGGCAGATCAGTAAGGTTTGCATAAGGTATCTTATGAAATAAATCATGGGACAAACCTACAGATCCAATCCCAGAAGAAAAGCACAAAAGCATCTTGCACCGAAGACAGGAGGCGGTTTCTATTTTCAAACTGATTTTGTAACCTCATGCTGTAGCAGCAGACAGCAGGAGGCCCGCAGAGGGTAGCAAAGCTGAAGGTACAATCTTCCATCATCAAGTTGAAATCAGGCGGAGGGCAAGTGAGAAGAATTGAAACCACTTTACATTCTTTCCTCCTGGATCTAACTTCACGGCTAGAATGCATCTTTCACATCACAAGAGCAAAAGCTAATGTCATAGGAGTCTTCATTTCTGAAAACTAATTGTTCAAGCAAATACTTTAGTCATTTTCCTGATGTGACCTGCCATAGAAATTGGGAGTCTTCATGGTAGCTCCAAGGAGGTGTTCTTCCAGGGTGCTAGAATCTCAAAGACTCACATTTTACTCAGCAAGAGGTTGAGTGACTCAGAGGTCTGAAGAAAACTCTGCCCTGTCAAGTTACGCTGACTGCAATTTCTAAGTTAATGATTACAGTGCCATCAAGGCACCTCAACACAGCTCAGGTCACAAAGCACGCTGTGCTCATCGGCCAACGGGGAAGACACAGGTCCAGATTTTGTGAGTTGGAACTGACTGGTGAAAAGGATTTGTGTCCACAAGTGTAACCTTTAAGTCAAGTGTTACTGAACATGTTCTTTAGTCCTGGGAAGCTCCTGCCCTTTAAGATGATATCAAAATAGGAATGTGTGCTGGGAAGACTCTTAAAAGTTAAGATTAAAATTCAAGAGGAGCTTGGCCAGTAAAAGAAATGTCAAGAAAAAGCCATAGGCTTGGTACCTGTAGCTCAAGAGGCTGGGGCGCCAGCCACATACACCAGAGCTGGCAGGTTCGAATCCAGCCCGGGCCTGCCAAACAACAATGACAACTACAACCAAAAAACAGCTGGGCTTTGTGGCAGGCACCTGTAGCCCCAGATACTTGGGAGGCTAAGTCAAGAGAATCACTTTAGCCCAGGGGTTGGAGGTTGCTGTGAGCTGTGATGCCACAGCACTCTATCTAGGGCGACAGCTTGAGGTTCTGTCTCAAAAAAAAAAAAAAGAAAAGAAAAAGCCATAGTTACATTCCATACTGTCTTATAACATAAAAGCAAGTCTAAAACAACATCAAGCTGAAAAGTAGTGGTGGGAAAGAAGAGATGTTGGGGTAAATGTAAGATTCAAACTCACATGGCGCTATTGAATCAGAATTCTGGAATATTTAAACAGTATTATAAAATAATAGCAAATTTCCAAAATTGTCTGAGCATTAAAATGAGAACAGGGAATAATAAGACAGCAGCTCTTCGACTTTTCACCAGTAACTGAGATCTGTGCAGACCGTGAGCCACACCAGTCTGCTTCCTTCTGGAAGCTTTCAGTGTTTGGAAGAGTGGGATGTTCTATTTACGCTGCTGGGAAGTCCTCCTTCGATTACCCCGTTCCTTCAAAAGCATATAATAAAATCTAATTACAGAGCATGCTTTGCTCATTCTCTCTCACTCCTCAGAGTCTTTGGGGCTTCGTGATCACTGTTCTTGCAACCTCCCGGGACTCAGATGAGTGAACATTATCTGCAGATGGGAAGACCAGAGCATCAAAAGGGCTGGTCAAAAAACCATCTGGATGTGACAAGGTTTCTCCACTTTGGAGATCTGGCTTGCATTTCTAGCTTCCCGCTGATACCCTTGCCCCTCTGCATTAGCAGTGGAAGTCTGTGCCTTTATCAGCGGCTCTTGGCAGTTCTAATCTAAGGGTGGAACTAAAGACAGCAGCTTGTACCTCATCTGTCACCAAAGAGGAAAGCAAGGTGTGGCATCTAAGCTAACAAGCAGCTTCCCTAGTGGACTCCTGCTGCTTCTCCTGGCAAGGGGTCAAATGGAGGTCTTCTTAGATGCTCAACAGTGAGACTCTGGAGCCTTAATGGTCTCGGAAGTTTATCTCTGTCAACTTCTGCTTAGAATCAGACTGGTCAACAGATGGCATTTTCCTCCTCTTTCATTTTTCTCAAAAGTACCAGCTTGCTTGAGCGAATGTGCTCATAAGCTGTCCCTTTAATGCCCAGGGCTACCAAGCGAGCTCTCATGTAATGGCGTGTTTGGACGAGGGACAAAAACACCAGCAGAACAAGCTCTGGGAGCAAAAAGGCCTGGGTTCCAATTTCTCCTCTGCCATTTGTTACACAGACTTGAACAAGCTCTTTAACCCTTTGTGAGCTTTAGTTTTTTTCATTTATAAAGCGGAAATGGTACTGTGAATTTTCAGAGCTGTGAAATCACAACATTTGCGCTGACTCAAGTAAATAGATGGTACATGGGTTTTCAGTCCACGTTGACCCCATCACCATTATCACACTCCCCTGGGAGGGGTGGCACATCTAACACTTGGCAAAAGTTTCCAGAACGTCTATACAAACACTACATTAAAGTGGTGTGAAAGACTAAACTAAGATTGGGCATCAGTAAATCAAGGCTATGGATGGATCTGGAGGCTTCCCTGGGAGGAGAGGATGGGTCAAGGGATGTCAAAACAAGAAGTCAAGGGTCTGGGAAAAGACAGGTATGACCTAAAACAGCATTTAGGATATTATTCCTGGCTCGGCGCCTGTGGCTCAACGGGCTAAGGCGCCAGCCACGTACACCTGAGCTGGCAGGTTCGAATCCAGCCCGGACCCACCAAACAACAATGACGGCTGCAACCAAAAAATGGCTGGGCATTGTGGCAGGCACCTGTAGTCCCAGCTACTTAGGAGGCGGAGGCAAGAAACTTGCTTGAGCCCAGGAATTGGA
>CAUYRH010162289.1:0-23274 GCA_963574655.1 Perodicticus potto | reverse complement strand
GGCCCGCGGGCCACATGTGTTGGTGTGAATTGTATTTGTTCCTGTTTTGTTTTTTACTTCAAAATAAGATATGTGCAGTGTGCATAGGAATTTGTTCATAGTTCTTTTTTTTAAACTATAGTCCGGCCCTCCGGACACTGAATTGGCCCCCTGTTTAAAAAGTTTGAGGACGCCTGACCTAGAGCCTTGAACCCAGGGTTGTAACTTACTTGAAATGTCTACTTGATAGACGTTCTTGGGTGCGTGTTCCCCTGGTCTTGCTTCAAATTCTGGGTTTTGGCAAAGTCACAGCCATGTAGAGAGTGGGACGCAGCACAATTGGCAAAGACATCAAGAGGAGGGGAAAGTGGGCAGATGGCAACACGCAACGGGCACCATGGCCCAGCTGCGTGCTCCTTGGTAATAACAATGGACTGCGCATTTTCTGGGAGCCTTCTGATGGTCCAAGTTCGACAGAAACACACTCTTTAAGTAGTAAATTCAGGTTGGGAGGGGGAGGTGGGGACATAAATCGCAGTCCCTGGGCTCAGGGAGGGCCATTGGCCCAACACTAAAGAGCAATTCAGCTTAAATTCTTCGAGGCTCCTTCTCAGTCAGTTCAGAGGACCCCCCTTACCCTAGAATTCTGGGGAGTCCGCAGCGCTGGTGGCATGGGGAGGTCCTCAGGGGTCCTTTGTCCACACTGGCAGCTGAGATGTCACTGCGGGCTTGGTCCTCTGCGCAGGCGTCCTCTGTCACCCCTGTACAGGTGTTCCTGCTGCAGCGACTGGCCCCAATGGCTCTTTCCTGCTTTCCTGTTACTCTGTAGCTGCAGGTCACCCCAGCTGCTCCCTCTCACTCTGGGGGACAGCTGGGGACAGGGAGAGAGATCAACACTGAACTGAGCTGGACTCACTAGGCAGCACTTCTGCTTCGGGTTTTTTTTCCATGCTCTCCCAGGGCCTGGGCACAGTGGCTCTGTGCCCCAGACCCCTCAGGCAGCCCGGGGTCTCTTGTCTCCAGGGTGCAGGAAAAGAATTCTGTCCTGCCCTTCAGGTGTGGGTGTGGCAGAGGCAGAGGTGTCCCCTGCAGGGCTCAGAACGGGTGGGCCTAGGGGGAGAAGGGAAGGGCAGAGACCTCTGGCCCTCCTCAAATCCAGGGACCAGCCGATTCTACGGTGCCAGGGTCATTCTTTTGGCTCCCTTCCCCCGGGCAGATCTGCAAAGACACTGGCCTGGTGTCATGGTAAGAAAACCGTCAGTACCACGGCCATTGGAGCCTGGGCACAGGGTAGGACCTCAGATTTAGGACAAAACATCTTTTGGTTCCGTGATGGCACTTCGTGGAGCCTCCCCAGAGAGAGGGGAAAGCCTTTCCTTCCCACTCTCCCCACCCCGACACTCCTTCCCCTGTGATGCAGGTGACATGCGGCTGTAGGGGGCCGGCAGCCAGTGTTAAGTGCTCTCCCTCAGGGTCAACATGTGAGCCACTGACTTTGACTATACCCTGGGTTCCCTGCAAGCGGAGAAGAAAAATAATGCCGCCCAATATACCAGGTACAAAACCTCGGGCACAAAGCGCTGGTCGATGGCTTCTGGTTCTTCCAAAACAAAACCCAGTCATATTTGGATCTGGCAGAGCAGCAAGAAACTTTAAATCAACGGCCGCTGAATATTTCTTGAGGTCTTTGCGGGAAGCAGCAGCTCTGAGACGTGGTCTGTTTCATTAGGAATATGGAAATCCCGCCCCATTGGGCTTCTCTTCTGAGACTATAAATAATGAGTCCGCTTTCCACCCAAGCTAAGCACAGGGGCCTCAGGCATCAAGGGGACAGAGGAGCTGCCAGTCTGCACTGCATGGGGCGGCTGATGACCAGGGCAGGTCCCCAGGTTCCCACCTGGAGGCAGGTTCGCTCCTCAGCTCCAGGGGCGCCTCTGCCTGGATATATGCCACTGGGATTTTAGTCCTTCAGGGGCGACAGTCTCAGACGGGCTCAATGCTTTAAAAGACTTCCCTGTTACTATAGAACGCCTCTATTTTCCTCTGCTGCAATCTTGCATTTCCCAAGAAAACCGCCTGTTAAAACTCTTGGGGTGCATGCTCATGCAGAACCTGCTGGTCCCCAGATCTTGACATTGATGACATTGCCAAGGAAAGATACTAGTTTGAGTCAAGTATGACAGGAAAGTAAATTACTGCACACAGTCGAGATTTGCAGTGATATGTTTGATTTGGGGGCAGCCAAGAGCAGCCCGACCCTCCTGTCAAATCTCCCAGGAGAGCCCACCAGCCCCGTGCTGGTTCTTATGCACCCACAGAGAGACAGGTGACACACCTGGCCTCACTGCCACCTGTATGGCCACCACATAGTCACAGACACGGGTTCCACGCTCACGTTTAGGACGGTCCCAGAGAAAGCCTGGCCACAGGGTTAAGGTCCACGTCTCCACATCTCGGGCCTCTGCTGAACGTGTCCCCAAAGAGCTGTCACTACACACTGCCCTAGGCAAGGTGAGCAAAGTTTTAGCTTTGCTAAACCTCACTTTTCTCATCTACAAGGTCATGGGATGAAAGTTCTTGATTCAGGGTTATTGTGATGATGAAGTTACAGAGTCCCCTGTAACAAGCACAGTCTCTGGGCAGTCCTGGGCAGGGTGTCAGTAGTCAATAGCAGTCCTGGGCGGGGGGTAGGCGGGGGGAGGGGGTCAGTAACCAACCTGGCCTGTGCTTTCAGGCACAATCTGTGTAGCCTGGATCTTTTTCAGAGGAAATGAGGAATTCCAGGGTGACAGGGTGTCTGCCAGAGGACAGTGACCAGGAAGACCAGGCACCTATGCCTCAACGAGGCTTCTAACTGGGGCGATTTTGCACCCCAAGGAGACACTTGCCAATGTCTGGGAACATTTTGGTTGTCACGAGTTGGGTGGAGAGAGCTAGGGGGCCAAGGCCAAGCTGCCGCATATCCCATAGTGCATGGGACAGTCCAGTGACAAAAAATGACTGGGTCCCAGATGTCAGCAGAGTGGAGGTGGATAGACCCCATCCGAGGACAAAGCCAGCCGTCCGGACACTTCTGGATTCTGTTTCTCACCCCAGCAGGGGGCCTTTGACAATCCCAGGGCCAGGAGTAGAAAGAAGACCCTGGAAAAGCATCATCCACAGGAGTCCTTAGAGCCCCTTGCCTCTGAAACCCTGGCAGGCCAGGGCAACGCACGCACGTCTCTGTACCCCAGTCTCTGTGGGACACAGGCCAGTATTTTTCTTGTGCCTGAATATGTTTCAATTACAGGAAGTTGGTGCTTGAGCCATTTATGTAAGAGTGAGCTCAGGGACGATGTGCACACAGATTTAACATCAGTAGACATTTTAAGTGTACTCGGGAGGTTTTAAATTTCAATTTGCTATTTAAAATACCTTGTTTAAAAGGTCCCAGAAAAAACATGGTTAGCAGACAGAGCCGTGGACAGGCCTGCACGAGGCCAGGGTGGCAGATCCAATTCTGCTTCTCATTAGTTTAGTGATGTTAGCATTCTTTTTTTGTGGTCCCCATTACCTCACCCTTAAAATTACTTCTCAGGCAGTGCCTGTAGCTCAGTGGGTAGGGCACTGGCTATATACACTGAGGCTGGCAGATTCAAACCCAACCAGGGCTAGCTAAAACAACAAGGGCAACTGCAAAAAAATAAAAAAAATAAAAAAAAAATAGCTGGGTTGTGCAGGGCCTGTAGTCCTACCTACTTGGGAGGCTGAGGCAAGAGAATCGCTTAAACCCAAGAATTTGAGGTCGCTGTGAGCTATGACACCACAGCACTCTACTGAGGGTGACAAAGTGAGACTCTGTCTCCAAAAAAAAAAAAATTACTTCTCCATCTTCTTCAAAGACTTACTGTAGAGACCAAGGAGCATATATGTGAGTGAATATAGTTGAATGAATTGGTCAAAGAGTGAAGAGCTTTGAAACCCATGCAGGGCTGTGCAAATGTCCTACAGATTTTCTAAGCTCCACCCCCCACCACCACCATGCCATTCTTTTTTATGTGGCTTAGCTAATGTGCTGTTTGGTTGTGTGGTAAGGATGGGAACATATCCCCCCTCCAGCACGTGCCTTGTGTTCTCCAGGTGTGTCGGGAGTCCCTGAGGCACATCCACCTGCTGGGGGGACGGGGAGCGGGGCACGCGCCCTGGGTCTGGTTTTCCCAGAGTCACGCTTCTCAAGCTGGAGGTCAATGTCCCCAGAGGCAGAACCCCTAACAAAGCAGGACATGGTTATCTGGATGCTATGTGAAGAGTGAGGCACAATTTTGGAGTCTTTCTTATTTGTCAAAAGCTTTATTTTTGTTGGCTTTTCATATGCTGATGCACTCGGACCTTTCCATGTGGGATTCGGAATGGCTGACAATCATGTCATTTCTCCCAACGGGTCGGGGAGGAAAAAACAGCGGTGGCTGCATTGGCCGTTTGTTACAATATAATGTTCAGAAGCAGCAGAATGGAAAGATCTGAATTTCCATAGTTATTTCCGGAACTAAACTGATTAAAATCATTTCCTAGGTAGGTCGGAATCTTCCCTTTAACAATTTTCAGCAGAAAAGGCAAAGAGAAAGTCATTGTGACGATGGCATTAAATCTGCTTGGGTGACTCAGAATGTATGTTGGCACGGCAACATGTCATGGGGCGAGCCGCAAACTTGTCTTGTCGGTGGCGGTGGCACGTCTGAAAGAGCCTTGGGCTTCACCGTGCCATGCTGAATTTGCTCCCTTTAGCCTTTCACATGAAAGTGTTTGAAGCTAATCTTTTCATTCCACTTTGCAGGGCTCTGGTCAATAGGAAGAACGCATTAAAGGTTTCCCCACCGCTGCATTTCTCAGGGTTCTTGTTAAAAGTGCGGATTGTGTTTTGCGCTGTGCTGTAATGAGAATTTGAATTTCGTGCAGAGCCCGAAGTGCAAATGAAAAATCGCTGGTTGCCCAGCTGTGCAGACGATGAATGTCTTTCCCTGCAATTTATTCCGCACTTATTCTCATTAATTTATTCATCCGTCCACACATTCCTTCATTCAGTCACTGATCAGACAAACTTTACTGAGCACCCACTGTGTGCCGTGCACCATGCCTGTCTTTAAAATGTCATTGATGGCTGGACCATCGAGCTTTTCTCTTTTGAGATGCTGCCAGCCTGGAAGGAGAGTTGGGGAATAAGACGCAGAGAAATTGTTACGGGGTAACGTGGTGAGAAGCATTCTGGAAATTCTCAGAGCTGAAAGGAGGGGGTGGTCCTTGAGATCAGAGTACCCGGGAAGGCTCAGAAGGATGGCCAGGACTCCAGTGGGCAGGCCCAGGGGACAAAGTGTGGGGCAGCGGGGAATCTCGTCACGTTTAAAAGTAGATGCTTTAAGGAAAGGCAAAGGTGTTTGAGAGGAGCCTGAAGTTAATGAATACTGATGTTAATCATTGTGTGGAAGAAGCATATTGGTGACGGGAAATAGGTTGTCACAGGCACCTCCACTGAGGACAGAAAATGAGATGCTACACCAGGGAGTTTCGGGAGGGGACAGAAAGGCCTCCGGGCTCTCTGGGTGCATGGCCATAGCTTTCCCTGGCTTCACTGCACAGCCCAGAACCTTTTCTGCCCCATTCTTACCACCAAGCAAGCCACCACATATTCACACCTTCCTGGGAATTCTGCTTAACAGAAAATGACATCTGTCAGGTGGGTTGCCTGTTCAGGAGGATTTCTTGACACCAGACAGCCCCACAGGCCACTCCCCTGCTGCCAGCAGAGCCTACAAAGCATGGTTTGGGCACCGTGTGACCCTCTGGGGTGCTCTCCATGAGCCTGAGCCTGGGTTGGGCCCTGGATGCCAAGGGCAGGCAGCAGCTTCCACTGCAGCACCCAAGGCTGGGAAAGCTCTCAGGACAATTCCAGGGTCAGTATGGATGGAACTTAAGGGAAGCAAAGTGTGAAACTCATCCTGGCCCTCAGCTCTTACCCACTGGAATGGACCTCTGGACGTGTGTTTTTAGAAGGAGCAGGCAGCAATCTGGGAGCCTGCACTTGTCTCCTGATCTTTACTTGGTGGCATCGCCCAGTGTAGGCGGAGTGTGGTCTGGGCTGGGCTCTGTGGCATTTCACAGAGGAGGCAGAGACCACATTTTTAACTGCTGGGCTCTTGCACTCTCACCTAGCCAGCCGAACCCCAGTGTTCTTGCTGCCGGCTCTCTCCCTCCACAGTGGTGCTTTTAGGTAAAGAGTTTGGATTGTCTGCTAGTGCAAAACAGAGTCTGGGCATGGCCAGAGGGGCCTAGGACCCATAGCTCTCTGTCCCTCCCCACATGGACATGAACTTGGCTTTGAAGACTTGACTGCACTCTTTAGGCTGCTGCCCTGGAGTACAGGGCTCCTTGCTCATAAAGAAGGCTGGAAATGCCTTGGAGTCCTCACCGCCAACACATGGCTGTGTGGTGGAGTAAGGAGCCTGGTTCCTGGGTCTCAAGGCAGAAGGAAGGGTCTCCATTGCTCATGTTTCCCATCAGATTCTGCCCCTCCCCTTTCCTGTCTCATCTACCCACTTGCTGGGGTACTTGCTCCCAAATCCTTGGCTTAGGACCTGCCAAAGGAGGCCAGGAGGAACAGGCCTTAGAGAGTGTACCAGTCAGCTCAGGCTGCCGTAACAAATGGCACAGAATGGGCAGTCTAAATACCAGACACTTGCTTCTTATAGTTCTGGAGGCTGAGAAGTCCAAATTAAGGTGTTGGCAAAGTGGGTTTTATCCTGAGGCCTCTCGTCATGTCTTGTATGTGCTGCTATCTCCTGTGTGCCCCCAGGGCCTCTTGTCTGTGCAGGTGGAGAGAGAAGGGCAAGCTCCATGGTGTGTCTTCTTATAAGGACACTAATCCCATCAGATCTGGGCCCCATCCTTATGATGTCATTTAGCCTTAATTATTTCCTCATTGGCCTCATCTCCAAAGACAGTGCACTGGGGTTAGGGTTTCAACATACGGATTTGGGGGCAGTGGGGGGGGGACACACACATAACGGAAAGTAATGAAAACAAGAACATAAACCACAGAGATAGAAAGATACACCCTGTGTCACCACACTCCGCCCCCGCCTAGCAGCACAGTGTACAGCATGTAAGTGGAAAGCAGGGGTTTGGGGCTTGTGGCTTATGGAGGCCTGTGCCCGTGAACAGACACAACTGCCTTCGCACACCACCTCCCACTCAGATAGGATGAGGACTCTGTTAGTTTCCTAAAGCCATCATAACAAATCACCACAAACTGGGTGAATTACAACAACAGAAATTTGTTCTTTTACATTTCTGGAGTCAAAGTGTCAGGAGATTTGGATCTCTCTAGAGGCTGGAAGGGCAGCTGGGTTGCTGCCTCTGAAGTTTCTAGCGGTGGCTGGTAATCCTTGGTAGACACATAACCCAGCTTCTGCCTCTCCTTTTTCTCTCTGTCTCATTTCCCATCTCTTTTCAGGGTAATTATTATCAAATTAGAGGATGGTTTAATCTTGAGATTAAAACCCAAATCTAGGATGGTTTAATCTTGAGATTCTTAATTTGCATCTGCAAAAACTCTTTCCAATGAAGGCTCCGTTCATAGGTTCCAGGTGGACATACCATTTTGTGGGACACTATTCAATCCTCTATGGTGACATTCCTGTCCACTAGTGGAGTGGACATACAGGCGCACACATGGCCTCTTCACACGCTGGGCCCTGCATCGTCCAGGGGCCACTCAAGCCTCCCTTATCATGCCCTTTTCCTCTTTGCTGGTTCTGCTTTCTATTTTTCACACTGGAGTTTTTCTCACATAGCTACTGGTCTTATAAGTTGGTGATACCGACTTTTACAACGTGGCACTGGAAACATGGCTGGAATCTCTGTGTGTTGAACTGGACTTGGTGCTGGGTGAACTCGGCTGAAGAACCATCTGACTGGTCCTGAGATGTCTCACTGTGGCCACCCTGAATGTTAGTGGCCAAAGGGCTCTCCTCTCAGGCTGAGTTATTTGTCTAGAAAGAAGTCATTGATTATCCTGGGAGTATAGCCCTGACCTGTGGCATCCTGAGCAGGGCCGGATGAGTAGACATCACTATTGCCCTATTCTTAGCCCTTTGCCATGTGTCCACCATCGGTTGTGCATGGTGTCCCAAAGCCCAGAGCCTTTAATTTGGTTCCTTGTGGCGTGAACTTAGTGTCTTCTGTCTCGGTGATTTGGGGTGATCTTGAAGTGAGGATGAGATCTGGGGGTCTCCTTGTACCTGACTAGGGCTTCCAAGATCATACGGTTTTTAGTTTCATCTGGCAGGGTGTTGGTAAATGTGTAGATTTTGAGGGTTTGTGGTTTTCCCTCTGCTGGCCTTCTGATTTCATTGGAATTTGGGAGGATAGAAAGCAAAAGAATGGACAGGGTGGATCCACACACATCTGAATGGACAGGTGGATCCGTGCACGTATGAATGGACAGGAGGATCCATGCACATCTGAATGGACAGGAGGATCCACAGACATTTGAATGGACAGGGTGGATCCACGCACGTGTGTATTAGGCTTCCATTGGTTGATTTTTATTTTCTCTGCTGTTGTTATGGTGAGGTTTTGGAAAGGCAAGCCAGGGAATTGTCCTAGTCTGTATTCTTTATGCTAATAAACTTTCCCTGTTCAAGCATCTGTCTCCCTCCCTCGTGGCCCTGACTGACCCAGCACAGTGCAGCCCAGCTGGGTTACCAGGAAGTTGGACGTGTCTCGTCTGCAGAGTCCCACAGTCTTCCTCATCACCCACCACAGGGCTGTTGTGTTGGTTTGTCTCCTGCCTTGTGTCCATCTGTCCAACTCACCCTTCACACAGATGCCATTGTGGTCCTCCCAGAAGTGCACTGCTGCCTGCCTCAGCATGCCCCTGCCCGGCCAGCTAGCATCATTCGTCACTCCTCACACCTTGAATTCCCCTCGTTAAGCAATTCTGGTAACCCTCAGTCTGCACCCTGAAGGGTGGCTCACAGTGGACCTGACAACATCTTTAAGCATAAAGATTCCATTTCCTGGCTGCGTGCGGTGGCTCACTCTGTAATCCTAGCACTCTAGGAGGCCAAGGTGGGAGGATCGTCTGAGCTCAGGAGTTTAAAAGCAGCTTGAGCAAGACCCCGTCACTACTAAAAATAGAAAAACTAGCCAGGCTTTGTGGTAAGTACCTGTAGTCCCAGTTACTGGGGAGACTGAGGCAGAAGTGTTGCTTGAGTCCAGGTTGCGGTGAGCTAGGACACCATGGAACTCTACCCAGGGTGACAGAGTGAGACTTTATCTCAGGAAAAAAAAAAAAAAAGATTCCATTTCCTGACCCAGCACAAAGAAGCCAGACAAGTGAATAGGGGCCCCTCCTTTAGCAATGACTATGGGATGCCAGAAATCACCCCAGCCTGGAGACGGAGCTGCTTGGCACCTCGGGTTGTGTTATGTGTGTGTATTGTGCATGGGGTGTGCACATGTGAGCCTGTGTGTGTGCACACACGTGTGTCAGGCAGTCAGCTCCTACAACTCCCTTTTTGGAGTTGAGCGTACCACTGAGCTGCAGGTGTAACTTGGGCACTTGTGCCAGTGAGGGGACAAGAGGGGGTTTGCCCCAGATGTTCTGATCTGACCCTGAGAGCCAGCATGGTGTCTGAGAAGATGCTGGGTTGGGTTTCTGCCCTGCTCTTCCTCTCCATGGGATGTCACATTGTCCGGTCTACTCAGGCCCTTACTCATCTGGGGCAGGACAACTGTGCCTCCTTACAGTGCTGGGGACAACGCGCTCTGGCCCTGTCTCCACTCTTCCTTCCCTTCTGCACTTTTGATAAATAGGAAGGACATAAATGCTGTGTTGTTCCTCCTAAATGCTTGCCCCCTTCAAGTTTCATCAGCATTCCATACTCAGCATAGTCTTTACTGACTCACGGGTGAGCAGAGCTGCAAGTGGGCCTGTGTTGTTAGACTGGTGGGTGGGAAAGGGGGGCCTCAGTCCTCATCACTGCCTGAGGTGGTTTGTGTGGTTCTTTGAGGTGGGTTTTATATCAGGGGTTCCCCCAAAAGTGAAGATCTCATGTGATACCTACCTTTTCATGATTTAGAGTACAGGCCCCCAGCTGGTGGTGACTTTGCTTCTCAGGGAATACTGGGCAATATCTAGAGACAGTTTCGGCTGTCACACCTGGGGGGTGCTACCTGGACCCCGTGGGTCGAGGCCAGGGGTGCTTCTGACATCCTGCAATGCAAAGGGTAGGCCCACAGTGAAGAGTTACCTGGCCCGAATGTCAGCAGGGCAGAGGTTAGGAAGCGCAGATTTAGCGGCACCCCAAGCCTGCATTGCTGTCAGGAGTCTGTCCTAGGAGACCTGCACAGCTCTGGGTGGGGCCATCTCCTCAGCTCTGGTCCTGCAGCCAGAGGTGGACACAGTTTCCTGGAAGAAGGCTGATGACTCTGTCCCTTGATGTTTCCGCGTCTGATGGGGGAGTGTAGAGCTAAGATCCAGCCAGTACCAGACTTTTTCCTGGATGTTTGTCACCTTCCTCTGCCCTTTTCTGCCTTGAAGGGGTGACTTACGCCACTGCACTTCTTGAGACCCTCATCACCCACTTTTGGCCTCCAGGGTATTCCTCCCTCCCTCCCTGTGCGTGGTCAGTGTCTCTAGCCGTGGCTACTCTTTGTGACCCAGTTCCACTGGCAGGGCCATGGTCTGTGTCCTGCTATCAGCCTTGCCCTCGAGCTCGGGCTTGAGTCCTGAGTCCTGCTATCCTTGGAGGTGCTGTTCCTTCTCTGATTCTGTCTCTGCGTTTCCTCCCTGTCCTCAAACGGCTTTTCAGTATCCTAGCACCTGTGCCAGCATCCCCGTACCCATTCACGAGTCCCACCTGCTACTCTCACTGTTTTGCACTTTTTATTTTTATTTGATCTCTTTCTTTCTTTTTTTTTTTTTGCAGTTTTTTTTTTCTTTGGTTGGGGATGGGTTTGAACCCACCACCTCCGGTATATGGGGCCGGTGCCCTATTCCTTTGAGGCACAGGAACCACCCAATCTCTTTCTTTTTAGTAAATTCCAACACTTGCCATCTCCATGGGTAAACCTTAACGTCATTTCTAACGCTGCCCAGTGGACTCCTGTGCCCCAGGTACCCCCTCCGTGTTGCTGGGTGGTAGCCCAAGGCAATGGTGCTCACAGCGGGCTGGTGCTTTCCAAGGGCACCATGGAAAATGTGTGCTAGAGAAGGAAACAGGCCCCAACAGCCTCATGAGGCCGAGTGACTCACAGATGCGGAATTCAAACAGGCCACAAGTGGTCAGTGAGTAACTAGGTGTGGTCACTGGTGGCCTGCCTTAAGCCTGACTTAATTGATTCATCATTTCTGGACTGTGTAGGCTCAGCAGCTGTGGGGACACTGCACACTTATCTTCCTGGTCAGAGTCCATATTGGGCACAATAGACCATAGGCTGGACCGGTTAAGTCATCCCCTAATTTGTGAAGGAACCCGAAAGTTCTGGCTTGTGGCTGTCAGGTTATGGCCTCTGACTTCTCAGCCATCAGACGGAAGTGTGCAGGCCAGCACTTCTTTTATGGGGAAGAAGCAGATGGAGCCAGTGCAAGAGTCTTGGTTGGGTCTCCCACGGAGAATGTTAAGATTGCTCTTGGGCTGAGGGATTTCAGCTGAGTTAAGCTTTGAGCAGCAGGGGGAGTACTCTGTAGGCAAATATGCTTCAGGAATGTAACAGTGCATTGTGGGAAATTCCCAATACAGCCCCGGAGCATCCCGGACTCTTAGAAGGCCTTCCCTTGCATAGCATGTCTCACTGGCCTGCAGAGCTCATTGGGCCTGTCATGCTAACATTGAGCATGGCAGGGCTTCCAAGCCTGGCAGGGAGGAGACTCAACTGGGAAGGTTTTGAAACCAAAAAGACTCCTTGGGTTCCCCTTGTGAGTATTTTGATTTAGGAGCTTGAGTTGGGTCTTGCAATCCACACTTTTTAAAACTTTCCAGGTGACTCTGATCATTGCTCAGGTTAGAATATGGACACAGGTGCCACAAAGTTCAAGAATTGAAGTTTTTTCCTTTTCTTTTTAAGCCTGAACTTCCCAGAGGCAGATAGAGGAGGGAAGTCTGCTGTGGTGCAGAGCCATCTTCCACCCACCCTGTGGGGGAACATCTTAGAAAACGCTGTCTCAGTAGATATCTTGACTGAGCAATTGTGCCTTTCAAGGGCTGGAAAAGATAGCTTTGAGAATGTGAGCTCAAAGATGGCTGCAAAAAATGAGCTCACTAAAGTGGCCTGCCTGTACTGCTAAATAAGTAGGTCTGCCATTGGGGAGAAAAGGGAGAACCTGGTTTCCCCTGGGAATGTTTATTTTGGGTGGTATTCAGACAAATGTTTATCATGGATTTCTACTCATCCCAAGAAATGCATTCAATATCACATGGAAAAATTATATCAAGGAGACATTCAAGGTGTCTTTAGGAGACATTCAAGGTGGGGTCATGGGTCAGAATTGATCCACAAGGCACCTCTCCTGTCATGGGGAGATGACTAGGTCTGTGTGGACGCCTCTAGTAAAGCAGCTTAAGAAGAGGAAATTCGACCTGAACAGTGAAACTGGGCCTCCTGTCTCAATGAAGCCATCATGAGGGACCAGGGACCAGCAAGAATGGGGGTGGTCCATCCTTTTGTAACTGGTTGCAGTGAGTGGCCATCAACTGCATCCTTATAACAATCACCTTGTAGGAATCTTATAATGCTTAACCTCAGCTGCACAAAAGAATCTAAAAGTCAGTTGAATAAGTCACACTTAAGTGATCATGTTAAGTTACAGGGTCATTATAACGCATCAAAATCCTGCTGAGTTCACTGAGTACTTCTGTGTGAAAAACTTAAGAGTTTCCAAAGAACACTCTGCATGAGTACATGTTCACCTACCTGCCCACCCCTCTGCCAAGGGGCTTCAGTGACGACTGGCCGGTCTCAGAGGTCTTAGGTGAAACAAATATCACGCAAAACTGGAGCTTTTGGTGCAAATGTGTCTGGGTTTTAGTCCTCCCTTTACTTCTGTGTGAGCATGCGTGCATGTATGATCATGTATGTGCAAAAACATGTGCATGCATGATCATCCAGGTGTGTGTATACATTTGGGAAAGCACACACTTGGGAAATGTATTCAATATCTCAGAGCTTCGGTTTTCATGTCTGAAATGCGGGAATGCTCTGGCATCCTCTTCATGGGCTTGTCTGGAGGGCTAAGTCAGACAGAGTGAGGAAGGCAGGTGCCCGACACACACATGTCCTTGAGACACAGCGAGTCTCACCAGCAGAAGGGGCTTGTCTCCCTGGCTTCAGCGGAGTGTTTTTCTGCTTCCCTTCATGGTGTGTCTCTCCAACTAGTGTGTGAGCTCCTTGAGTCAGGAGCCAATATGGCCCCTATACCGACTTTCCACCACCACACCTGGCTGTTTGCCAGGCACTCAATGCATAGTTGTTGAATGACTCAATGAAAGAATGAATGATCAAAGTCAGAGCTCCTAGCTCTAAGCGCCCAAGCTCTTTGCACACATCTTGCTGCCTTTACAGAGAATGTCGTGATAGCAAACACTGTGAAAGCAGGAACATGGCTGATTTAAACTGACCACACAGTTGCCTCATGCTCATCGGCTGATGGGTAACATTCAGAAATTATCACAGACAGGGAGCTCGAGTTCCCCCCCCACATGTGTCATGAGGGATATCCTCGGACTCCCTTCCTGTGTCAAAAGGGTTCCTTCTTAGAGACCTGGAAACTAAGAGACTGAATAGTATATGGATTTTCTTTATTCTATCTGAATGAAAAAGAAATATCTTTATGGGCTTTGACTTATAAAGTAGTATCAGGCCTACAAAGAGAAAAGAAATAAACAAAAAAGCTACTGTGTTCTTGGCACACAAAAGCAGGGGCTCCCGGCAGTCTTGGCTGCAGCTTTGGGTCTTTTGCAGCTCTAGTGGTGCCAAGAGAGTGGCCCACTGGACACGGTTGATTGGGAGTCCCTTCTGTGAACCCCAGTCCAGCTGGTTCTGAAGTCGTTCCCCTTGGCTGACTTGGGGGGAAAAAATCTGTGTATGCAGATTTCCAGTCAGGAAACCAGTGGATATTCTGAGACAATCAGGCTAGCTGTTCAGAGCAAACACAGACCAGCCAGAAACTTGCATCCAATTTACAAAAGAATTTTCTTTTTTCTTTCCTCTTTTCTGCATTATAGGTTTGGGCATAAGTCCTTGAGTTGTTGGTTTCAAAGTAGATATACCTGATGAAGTATAGATTTATTTCACAGAATTCTCCAAAGCCAGAAGTCATCCAAAGGCCAAATAAGATTGCATGCCAGAAGTGGTATCTGAAAATAGAAAATAGAGCCTTCGGTGTCCACTTGAAATGAAGGAAAGATGAGACGGTAGGTTTACAACTGAGCAAAAGACACCAATATTTTTACTTTCATTTTTCCCCACCTTTCTTTCTGATCACTAGATTTGGTCTTAAAAGATTACCCTAAGGTTGTTAAACTGACAACTAATTCTTTTTTCTGACAGTACGTAAAAATAATATGGATGGCCTTCATGGATAGTTATTCTTCAAAGTTGGATCCCTGGGCTAAAGACACAGGAGTTTGAGAGGGCTGGAAAACCCAAACTATGTGGCTTGCTTTGGTGTTTAATCTTGAAATATCTGAAAAAAGATATTGTTCTTCAAGGGAGGCCAGACTCTGTGTCACTTTGAGAAGACCTTTTACTGAAGAGGCCAAGCTCTCTGCTGCTTTTCTAATCTGAAAGAACTAATCTCCTTTAAATGACAGTCATTTCTGTAAGGAGATTATTCTCTTATATCCTCACCTACTTTGGGCTACTTGATCTAGAAAACGCCCAGAGATTTGAATATTGGCAGAGTGTTTTATATGATTCCCGGCAGTTAGCATCTCACTCAGTCAAATTCCAAGAGGCCACCCTTGTATCTCCGGGGCCTGGCATGGTGCCAGGCCACACAGCAGGCACGGCAGAGGCTGGTTTACTTCATGAAGAATGGAATGGGTGCAGGAGGTGGCTGCCCTTTCTTGTCCCTCCACTAGGAAGCACGCAGACAGAGTTGAGCGCTGTGGGTTTTAATTCAGCCCTAAGAAATCGGCCAAGTCCGAGATGGTGAAGAACCCTGAGCTCTGGATGAAGGGTCCAGCTCCACCCTAGGAGTCAGTTGTCTGATGTCCCTGGCTTCAGGGTAGGCCGTCAGCTGGGTCCTTGCCAGACCCACCACCTTACGACCTCACTAAACCCAATCTTTCATTCCAGACTTCCCTGGGATGGACTTTTGAGCTCATGAGTTGGTTCTGAAAGCAAAGACTGCAGGCCCCAGAGAGCCGCCTTCCTCTGCCTGCCTTTTGTAGGCTGAGTTCTCTAACATCTTTTGCTGCAGAGACAGAAAGAAATAGGACTTGGGAACCAGACATACCTAGATTAAAATTGTCACTCCGGAAAAGTGACTTAGTCTTTCTGAGCCTCTAGGATGTGGGCGCCATTCTGTGTCTGTCTCCAAGGGCAATATGAGAACTGAAACGTGGCAGACCCCCACACCGCCGTGCACAGAGTCCTTGCTCCCTCCACTCTGGTCTCCCCATCTCTTCCTGGTCCACCTTCTGTTTTTCCCTTGCTCTAAACCTGGTGGAGAAAGGAGGAGAGACAGCGTGTGTGAGGAACTGTTGAGGGGCAGGCAAGTACCTTGGGTCCCACCACCTTGCCCACGAGAGGGGTGGGAGGATGGCTGTCAAATGAACCAACTGATCAGCCTGAGGTCAACCTCGGCCAGGTGCAGCCTACTGCTTTTCAGTCCTCTCGCTTATCTTCAAGAATTCTTTCTGTATCATCACTCTTTTTATATGGATTTACCAGAGGTCTTTGTTCTTGCGTTTCAAAGGTGAAGTTCCTTTCTATTTTAACAGCCCTCTGGGGTGAGTTTCTCCAGCCACAGCCTGCAGTTACATACATACCATCTGATGAATTCACATATTTCTAAAAATTGGTTAACACTGGGGAAAACAGAAAACAAGTTTGAGGCCCCACCTATAGTGACTCAACTCTTGTAATCCTCTGTCTGAGCCAGGGCCCGAGTAAATAGTGGCCATGCATCACTCCCTCCAGCCAGATCCCTCGGGGTGATTGGAACAGGGCAGTGGCAGCAACATGGGGCTATTTACTGGTCCCTGAGGGCTGCCTGGAGGAGGTTGAATTCTTCTAGGGCCAGAATCAGAACCTCCTCGTGTGTTCCATCGGGCAGCTTTCTGAGCTGTTTCTGAGCACCAGGTGTCTGGCTGCTTTGGGCTGGTTTGGCAATCTCAGGCGTGGCTGAGAAGGGATGAGGAAGATCAGAAAGCAGGTCCCTCTGGGAGCGCCCTGATATGCAAGAGAATGGGTCTGGGTTGGCCCCTACATTCACCTGAACGGAAGTGGGGGGAAGGCAGCAGAACCAATACACGGAGACGGTGTGCTACTCGTCTGTGTGTCTTGGGGTCCTCAGGGCCCAGAACACAGGAGGACCAATACACATCTGCTGAATTAAGGAGTAAATGACTGAGTCCCGCACCTTGGTAGCACCAGAGAAACTTCACTCCTTCAGACCCAGCTGATTGATGTATGCACTTCCATGAAACGCCCATATTTTGGCCAAGAACTTAGCCTGTCTATCCTTAGGGCAGACTGGGTTTTTGAAAGCAACTATCTGCAGGTTTCTTTAATGAAAACCAAACAATGTGCATCGTGCCAAGACACACAAATGACAGCCCCAGGGAAGTGGACGCCCCCTCTAATTATCTGCAGGAGCAGGGGCTGGTGGTGGGGCCAAGTGTGGACAGATCTATAAACAGTATCATCATCACAGCTACACCTGTGTTGTCACAGCGTGCCCTAATGTCCTGGGACGACGTGGTAGGGGGACACTGCTCTAAGTGGACGATGAGGAAGCCCCCCGTCCAGCCCCGCCTGGCTCTCCCCACTCCCACCTCCACACTCAGTTCCTGGCATGTCACTTTCACAAGAAGAGATAAATGGGAAATATTACTTTGAATGATCTTTTTCCCCATTGAGAACAAAACTCACAAGCCAAAGGTCCTCTTGTTTGCCACGGTCCACAGCTCATGCAAGAGTTCAGCTGTGCCACCAAATACTCTAAGAATGACTCCATTAATCATTAATCCCGCTCTTCACACTGGTGTTATAATTGATTTTTACCAGTGGGAGCCACAGGCAGGCTCTGGATGTTGCTTTAGTAAGAGAAGCCTTACGTGATGTTTGGCTAGTGGGAACCATGGCAGCTTTGGTCAGCTTCCTGTGGGCTGACCAGCTTATTCACCTCTGGAAGCAAAGTGTCTGGGGACACTCATTTTACTGAGATAACACTCAGACTTTAAGAGGTAAGGCACCAGCTTCATAGATTTTGTAACAAAGACATTTTTCAAAGTTCCCAAATGACATCATAGCCATTACATTAAAATAAAAACTCTTCTGAAATGACAGCTTTTAAGTTTCTCTGAATGACTTTTTGTCATTGAATAAAAGGGGGGAAGAAAAAAATTGAGAGCAGTAGAGATTTTACATGGATAAACCCACAGATAAGTGGTGTCCCTAAAGCGATGGCTTCCTGGTGCCACAGCTGCTGAGCTAGAACGTCCAGGCACAGAACGGAGAGGGCACAGACCCCATGCCCCTGTGATGGACATCCCTAGGCTGAGACCAGGAGGGCCAGCCTAAACAGAGGCCTAATGTGTATCACTTTGTCAATTCCACAAACATATTGTACAAAGTAAGTTTTCACTAATCCTGTTAATTTTGTCATAGGAGAATACACAGTGGGCTGCCTGGCCTCCAATGACTGGAGATTTAGGCCTAGTGGCCGGCACTTGGAGAGCGGAGCTGCCCTCTGGATGGGATTGAACTGAGGTTCCAGACCCTGCAGCCGGAGTTTCCCGTCCTCAGACGGTCTGTCCACCAGTGCTGGTTACTGTCGGTGTCTGGGACTTCCCAGTGCTAGCTTGAGCACAGGTGCCCCAACTTTTGTTTTTCCTCTGGACTTGGAATTCTCTTGTGCGGCTGTTTATACTTATTTCTTCTTCTTACATCTGAACGTATACACAGAGTAGAAATTTTAAGCAACTCTGTGAAGAGGGGTTATTTTAAAATATTTTTGTTTTGTTCTGGGTCAACAGTGTTTCACAGAGAGGATGGAACGGAGAGCTGGGATGCCAGCGTCCTGCCCAGGCCTCGGAGGGCAACCACAACCCAGCTTGCTTTTCTAACGTGTGTGGAGGACACAAGTGGCCCCTGCCTCTGAGGATCTCAAGGATTGAGAGGGGGAGCTGTGTGGACATGGAGGAAAACCTCTAAGTTTCCAAAAATGTATTTGTCATCACGAAAACCAGTCAGAAATTTAGTGGCCGACATAAGTGGGGTGACTATTTTTCTCCAGACACGCAGTTCCTTTAGGCCCCCTCATGGAATATCTGCCGCGTAACAAGCCCTAGGAGAGGGCGAATGGCTTTTACTGAGTTATTAATCAACAGGCATCTTGTCCCCCCAAGGGGTTTCTTTAAAACATTGGAAGGAGGATCTAATGATACACTAAAACGCCATGATAGATGCAGTGCCCGCCGCTTCTCGGAGACAGCTCTCCCCGGCACGTCTGAGAGGCTCTGAGACATTGAAGAAGAGCTCTCACTCGTAACAGGAGCGCAAGGTGCTCGGAGGGCGCCGTGACCTCTGTCAACCGAGAAAAGAGCCGTAATGTTAGAAAATAACCCTTTGGCTTGGCGCCTGTGGCTCAACGGGCTAAGGCGCCAGCCACATACATATGAGCTGGCGGGTTCGAATCCAGCCCGGGCCCGCCAAACAACAATGATGGCTGCAATCAAAAAAAAAAATGGCCGGGCATTGTGGTGGGTGCCTGTAGTCCCAGCTACTTGGGAGGCAGTGGCAAGAGACTCGCTTGAGCCCAGGAATTGGAGGTTGCTGTGAGCTGTGATGCCACGGCACTCTATCCAGGGTGAAAGCTTGAGGCTCTGTCTCAAAAAAAAAAAAAAAAAAAAGAAAATAACCCTTTGCTATCGGGTCACCCTTCAGCATAACTCGCACCCCTGAACGATGCCCACAGCACCACCCGCCAGCTCCCCTGTTAAGTCCCTGAGTGGAGGAAGGGAGCATCTAAAGACTGCGGGCTGCTCCTGACCTGCCTGAGCCTTATGTTCCCCTGCCTCCCAGCTTCCTGAGTGAGTTCCGGGCTGAACCTGACCTTCCTTTCCTCCATGTCTGAATCGCACCCCGTGGCCAATGGGGTAGCCACAAGCCACCTGGCATTAAGTTTCAATTAATTAAAAAAATCCAGTTCCTCCATTGCACGCAGCACAGCGGAGGTGGTCTGTGGCCGCGTGGGGCTGGTGGCTTTCTCATCAGACGGCGAAGGTTCCCCGAGCATTTCCTTCATCCTGGAAGGGCCTGTCGGGCCGTGCTGCAAACGCCAGCTCTGGATCGACACAAACAGCTTCTCAGCCCCTCCTGTGCCAGGCTAGTCGCCACTGGAGGAAATGACAAGGCTGTGTAGACTGGTGTCAGTGAAGTGGGCAGCGCCCCGGCACTGGGCAATGGGATCCTTTTTCGGCTGCTGTCCCCTTCCTTGCCAGATGTCCCTCATTCTGGCCGGGCCCCTCAGCTCCCACTCCAGCCCCGCCCCTGAACATAGACCGCAGCCCTTAACAACACAGACCTTGGGGACGCTGGGGCGAAGCGGCCCAGGGTGCTTCGTGTTTTCTGTGGGGCTCTTGCTGGACGCATCACATCCCAGCCACGCACGTGCTACTTTTCATCTGCCGTGTAAGCCGCTTGTGTTTCTCATGCACACGCTCTTTACCAAACAGGAAACATAACGCTCTTCCCTGGATCCTCGGTCCCCTCCTCACACTGCTGCCCCATAGTTCTGCCCTTCGGAAATCGAGGTGCTGTAGGTGTGGTCCTCTCGGGTCCTCTTGCTGTGTCCTAGGCCCGAGCTCCTGGACCTGCTGGCCTTGTCCCTCTTACTCCGTGGAAACAGCCCTTGGTTTTCACCGTGAGAGGCCAGACCAAGGGCACTGCCCTGTGAGTGTCTGCCTGTGGGGCTGTGTGGCCCTCCACCGGCGGGTCCCGTTTCCTGCAGAGTTCCTCGGTTGTCCTCGGTGGTGAGTCACTCTGCGAGGGCTGTCATGACAAAGTGTCACACACAAGGAAGCTGAAGCCACAGAAATCACTTCCTCCTGAGCCCTCCTTCCTGGGCGTGCAGTCGGCCACCTTCGCTCTGTCCTGGCCTGGCCTCACCGCTGTGTGCATGCATCCCCGGTGGCTCTCTGCCTGTCCAAACTCCCTCTTCTTATGATGACACTGGTGGCATTCGATTAGGAATCACTCAAACAGCCTCATTTAGATATAAATGAAATGTAAAATTGTCATAACACAGAACCACAGACAGACATTCATCTCCCACAGGTCTGGAGGCCCCAAATCAAGGGGCCGTAGGTGTGGTCTTCTCGGGCCTCTCCTGGTCCTGCAGAGGGTGGTCCCGCCTGTATGTCCTCTCGTAACCTTAATGACATCCCTGAAGATTCTACCTCCAAATGCCATCACTGGGGGCTTGGGCTTCAATACTTGTATTTGAGGAGGACACAATCTCATCCATAGCAGAGGTGTTGGGGTGCTCAGGGGGTATGGGGGGTTCCCAGGGTCGTGCGCTGAGCCGGGAGCCTGTGCACTCAGCTCGGCCACATCTCAGTCATGTGATTGTGGCCAGGTCCTGAGGTCTGTCTGACCTAGTGAAAGGTGCCCTCTGACCTCTCGGGGCTGGGGCGATGATGGGGGGAGACGGACTTTACAGTGAGCTGCAAAGTGCCCCCCACGCGAGGAAGGAACTGCTGCGTCTCCTGCTTCATTTTTGAAAGTGAACGTTGATGACAACAATGTGGAAATGAGATGAAATCACCAGAAAAACAGATTTGTTGCTGCAATAACATTTCTTTCATGAAAACCTTATCCCTGGAGGTAGGGCCTGGTTGTCGACATCCGAATACCTTCCCATTCGTAAGGAAAACGATTCTTTTTCTTCTTAGACTGGAACCTTAACGATGTTAGCAGCTAATGAAGACCAGATGGGAGACCAGGGATGCCAGGGCGATGAGCCCCTCCACCGTCCTGGCTTGTGAGTCTCACGTGCTCCCTGACCTGACATTTCTGTAAAGTAAACTGGAGAGAAAACTCAGGTTTCAACCATTTCTTTAAACAAGATCACAGGCCCCATGAGTAGGTGTCACTGCTGTTTCCAGACTGAATATCGTATACCGAGTCTTCAGGCAGCAGGGATGGGCCCCCGAGAACCCAGCACACCTCCAGATGCCACACTGTCACTTCAGGCTTGTTTGTTTTACATTTCACTTTCTGGAATAATCTGCAAAGATGCAATATCTCCATTGCTCATCAAGTCCTGTGAGGAAAAACACCAGGTCTGCAATGTGGGATTCTGTCGCGTTGTAAGGCAGTTTTATGTACAGTATACAGTAAAAACATCTAATCACCTGGAAATATGGCCAAGGCTGCGCTCAAGATGACCTGGCTGATAGCACCATGGCAGCAATGCACGGAGTTTCAAATTTGAGAGGGCTGCCTGATGTTTAATGAAGGATCCCAGGCTGGGTGGTGGGCTGGGCTCAGTTTTAAGGTAGCCACAGAACTTTAGACAGGGCCTACGGAGAGGAGCTTCAGTTTCCGGATCTGTAAACAAGGTAGATTGTATTAACTCAATGGTGTTATTAACATTTTTAGATACATAATCTCTTCTGTGGGTGCAGTTAAACACAGACAAAAGTTGATGCACTGAGGCTGCTCCAGTTGAGGTGGCAGTCAGGAGAATGAGGGCTTCCTGATTGCCCCCTCCTCTACCCAGGGAATCTCAAAGTGCTGTTGTGGAAAGGTGTGAAACCACCAAACCAGGTCAGCTGTGAGACCCGTCAAGTTGGCACCTGCGACTGATTTGTAACACCCAGAGGCCTCCCATCTGATGGAGGTTTCTCATGAAAACTCACCCAAACAGTCGCTATTAGTTATATTGATAAATGGATAAATAATATAAGGTTACATTTCTGTGCTGCTTACTTGAATTAGTTCATTTGTTGAAATAATAATGCAGATGGTGATAATGTAGCTGATAGTACCGTGTCTGATCCCATCTTCAGAAGTGACAGCAACTTTCCCCGACTCCTGTGCTTGTCCTCCACGAATCGGATCAGCCACCCATCTATGGGAGTCCTTGTTAATTATTAACTATGGTGACACCAGCAACATTCTCCAACCCAGCTATGGAATTTCCCTCCCATTTTTGAAAGATAATTCACAGGGCAATTAGAATGGAAGGGGTGAAGTACATGAACTCAGACTTCCTCCTTCAGATGCAAGACTTAGCTGTAGCCTAACTAGTCCCACACTCTCAGCTCACGTCACTCACTCACTTTCTTTCTTTCGTTTGGTTCTTTTTCTTTTTCTTTTATTTTGGAAAATGAAGTTATTATCTTTATATGTCACCCACATTAGATACATTGCAGCAGAAATGTGGGAATTAAATGAATGCCTAACTCAAAATTGTCCCCTATTTGTGTAGGACTAGATTTTCAAAATAAAACAAAGCTTTTCAACGTCAGCACCTTCACGAGGCCAGATGTCACTAGACAGGAGGTGAACCGTGGGGTGGAGTGGAAAAGGCCTGTGATGCAATGGGGGATGTGGAGATACGAATACTGAAGAGGTGCGGATATTGAGTGATGGGAGGGTGCTTCTCCTTTCTGTCACCAGACCCCACAGAGCAGTGGCCCTGATGATGACAGCCCTGACTCACTGGTTCTTACCATGTGGTGGGGGCTTTTCATTTGTTGTGTCTCACGGTCACAGCCACTTCACAGGGCTGTGTCCTTGTGGGTTCTCCTGCCGACAAGGCTGGAGGGCAATGCCCTGGCCTTGGAGCATGGGTGTGCGTCCTTCTGAACTCTTGTTTTCTTTATAGTGCCAAAGAATGGGTTTTCTTTTCTTCTCTTTTCTTTTTCCTTTCCCTTTCTCTCCTCTACTCTTTTGTCTTTTCCTTCCCTCCCTTCCTCCTTCCTTCCTCCTTTCTCCTTCCTCCCTCCCTCCCTCCCTCCCTCCTTCCTCCTTTCTCCTTCCTCCCTCCCTCCCTCCCTCCTTCCTCCTTCCTCCCTCCTC
>CAUYRH010162287.1:0-16842 GCA_963574655.1 Perodicticus potto | reverse complement strand
TGGGTGTTGTCTGTGGCTCCAGGAGTACGAGGCCAGCCCCATACGCCAACGGTGGGGGGTTTAAACCCACCCCTGGCCAAAAAAAAAAAAAAAAAAAAAAAAAAAGATGGAGACTTTCCATCTTTTTGTTTTGACCTGGATGGAGATGGAACACATCTTCTTATTAAAGCATCACAAGAATGGAGAAGCAAGAATCCAATGTGCTGTATTCTAATAGGAGGGCAGCTTACGAGCTAAAACAAAGCAGGGGGTAGGGGCATGAACAAGTGGGGAGATGGCGGGGACAGAGGGCAATGGAGGATCATGGTGTATAGCACACTTCTTGGGGGTGGGACACAATTATAAGAGGGACTTTATCTAACAAATGCAATCAGTCTTTGTACCCTCAATGAATCCCAAACAATAAAAAATAATAATAAAAACAAAACAAACACCCCCATTTACTCAGTCAAAAAAAATATTTTCTTAAACAGAGTTTTAAAGCAGTTGGAATTATCTTCTTGATCATTTACCATTTTTGCTTGTTAGACGATGTGGAAAGTGGATTTAGCAGTTCTCTGCACAGCAGATTTGCAATGCTGACAGTAAAAGCCGTGCTAATACTGGTCCTCTAACTTACAAAATGCATCAGGAAACAAAGGGTGTCAACAAAATCCCTCTCCTGTGTATTCACCAGTGGACAGCCAGCTTGTGCAAATCAGGTCTGACTCTCAAACTCGTGGCATTTCGAGTGTTTAGACTTCAATTTGTTCTCTGAGCTGGTGGAATAGATTGCTATCACAAACATGTAACTTGTCTCCCACACTTAGAAAGAAGAAAGACATTTTTTCATCCACAAACATGCCTGCTCTCTTCGTGCTGTGGTTACCATAGCAACCAGTATGGTTTCAACATCTGATTATGAACCCCAGGGAGCTTGAATGCAGTCCTTCTACCCCAAGTGGATGCCGCCTGCCCTCCCTTTCTTGTTGAGTAGTAGGGCACTGTGACGCAGGGATCGCTCAGTCCTCCATGACCCATCTGTGGTGGTGGAGACGGTTTCAGCCAAACATCATCATGTTTCCGATGATTTACTAAATCACGTGGGTGGCTACACATGCACTGCCAAACATTCTGAGGGTCTGGATTAGCACTCACCATCTGTCAAAGGGGCAACTGCGAACTACTCACTCAGTGAAAAATTTCTTACCTGACTGACTGAGATCTCAAACTCATTTAGCAGAACATAATTACAATGAACCCCAAGGCTATCAGAACTGTTAATCTGAAATATAAAAGGCAGGCAGTCCCCAGGTTACAAATGAGATAGGTTCTGTAGGTTTGTTCTTAAGTTGAATTTGTATGTAAGTTGGAACAGGTGCATCTACCCATTACCTGTACTAGCCTCTGTTGGTAAGTGTGAGTTAGTTGTAACTAAGTCAGATGTTTGTAACTTGGGGACTGTCCATATGTCAATTTAATCAGCATTTTTTCTACAACAGACGGAAACTGTTAAAACATTGTTTCCTCTCTGAGATAGCATTTACTATGAGAGCTTTAAAACTAGACGCTCATTGCCATTAAAATGTTGATACATCAAAATGGCAGCTTACTTTGCACTATAGTAGGTAAATTTTTCTTATTTTAATTGTTTTACTAGGAAAATGTTTTATTTTTAAAACTATCCTGAAAGTTATTGATTCACATCTGTTTCTGTAGTCCTGATGAAGAGAAATTTGGAGCCAGTCAGTGTTGCTTAACTTTTGGCAATGGCCAAGGAGTCAAACATCCTTTAGCGTAGAGATAAATGTCTTAACACAATAACTAAGAAAATGCAGTGAAGGCTGTGTTAGCCAGTTTGATGGAAGTATGTCAAATTGTATATAAAACCAGCACATTGTACCCCAATTAATGTATACAGCTATGACTTAATAAAAAAAATACTTAGGGTTATACATGCTAAACTTTGTTTAATTGATAATTCAGCATAATCAAACACTTTATTAAAAACAAAACAAAACAAAAATGTCAGAATATTTGACCTGGTCCTCTTAGCTCCCCACTTGTAATATTGAGAAAATAATTTTATTTTTCAGGATTCAAGGACAAAGAATTAAGAAGGATTTGTATTAAATATTCTATGCCGTATTTATTCAGTGCTTATTATATACAGTAAGAAATAAACACATTTTTCCCTTCTTCAAAAAATATTTTTGTAACAACTGTTTGATACATTCCTCACAATACAAGTGACCTTCATATATGTAAATGAGGAAGCTATGTCACTACTACAATACAATAAATATCTATAAATCTATCATCTGATTTCAGAAACAATACTATTGCATCTCCCATGAATTACTTTATCATCTGTCTTCCTGTTTCTCCATCTCAGAGGCAACCACTAACATAAATTTTATGTTTATTATTCCCTTCGTTTTTAAAAATTATTTTTGAACTCTCACTTAGGTGTTGTTTGTGCTACTTGTTTTAAACATCTGTAAAAATGGTATCATATAGTATGTAGGGCATTTGTCATTTCTATTTGTTTTCTTTTCACCAAAGCTGTTATGTTTAGTTCTAATTTATTTCTTCTTACTATCGTTTTTCTCATGTGAAAATGACACAGTGTGCTTATCTGTTCTCTAGCTGGTAAACAGTTGGGTTGTTTCTAATTATTTTACTATTATAAAGAATATGATGTAAACATTCTTGTACATGTCTTATGATACACATGTTTGAGAGTTTGGGTTTACATCTAGGAGTGGAATTGCTGGCTTTTAAGGTACGCACACGTTCAGCTTTAAAAGAAAATGCTAAATATTTTTCCAAAGTAGCTATAGAAATTTATTCTTGTTTTCATTTTAATTTATTTTTTATTAAGTCATTTGTACATAGACCATACATACATTTACGCCATTATGGGATATGTTGTGTTGATTATTTGTACAAATTGGAGTGCTTACATGCTACTAATCAACATAGCTTTCACCTCTTTTACCCGATTACAGTATTAAGACATTTGTGTTCTACACCTGATAGATCCAACTTGTACTTGCAATAGGCTCCATAGGTGTGGTCCCCCTACTAACCCTCCCTCTATCAATCTATCCCCTTCCCTTCCCTCCTTCATCCTAGGCTATAGTTGTGTTTCATTTTTCATATGCAACTGTGAGTGATTATAAACTGGTTTCACAGTAGTACTGAGTACATTGGATATTTTTTTTTCCATTCCTGAAGTACTTTACTAAGAAGAATATTTTCCACCTCCATCCATGTGAACACAAAAGAGGTAAAGTCTCTATCTTTTTTTAATGCTGCATTGAAATTTATTCTTTTTATCAGCAATGATTTAAGAGTTACCTTTGATTCATGTCTTTCCAATACTTGGTATGATCATATTTCTTAAAGGTTCATCATTCTATTGGGTATAAAATCTAGTGTTATGTAAAACTACATTTATCTCATTACATGTAAGAATGAACATTTTAAAAATATATTTTTTAGTCAATCATGTTTCCTATTCTGGGAAATATCTGTTAAAGTCTTATGTCCATTGTTATCTATATTTCTTGTATTTTTCTTATAGCTGTGCAAGAGTTCATTTTATATCCTGGTTACCAATTTTTTATAGGTTTTATGTACTTTAAGTTTCTAAACTAAGGCTTGTTTTTGTGTTGTTAGATGACTAAAGAGTTTTAATTTTAATGCAGTTGCACTTGTAATTTTGTTTTATTCAATAAATCCTTCCTGCTCTCAAGATCAAAAATTATTCCTCTGTATTTTCTTCTAAAAAATATTAAAGTTTTTTCCCCTCTATGTTTATGATTTTAATTCATTGTATTATTTTTTGGCTTTATGTGAAGCAGAAAGTCAGTTTCATCTTTTCCATATGGATAACCACTTACACTGGAATCATTCTTTGAACAACCCACTGTTTTTGTTGTTAATGTTGTTATTGTTTGTTATAATTGATCTGCAATACCACCTATTGCCCAGTGCTGTTCCATCTATGCTTGAGAATATTCAGGGTTCTCTATTCTGTTCTATTTGCACAGAGTTGTCCATGAATTAATGTCATGCTACCTTTGTATTAATATCAAGACAAAACTCTGCTTTCTATGTGCTGGTATCAGTGAGACAGCCCCAACCCCTTCTTCCATTTCATAAGTCTCTTGGGTTTTTCATCTTGGATATAAATTTTACAATAATCTTGTCATGATTCACAAAAAGATAAGGTGATATTTCTTTTGCAGTTAAAACTATATATTACCATTTGGGGGAAAATTGACTTTTTTTAATATTAAGTTTTTCCATTTAAATGTTGAATATGCCAATTTACTGAGGAGTATTTTAGTGCCTTTTAGTAAAGTTTTATAATTTTGTCTGTGGGTTTTACGTCTGTTTGTTACATTTATTCTTAAATTATATATTTGTTCTTATACTATGCTTGTTCTTATATTATGTCCTTATTGCAGTGGCTAAGATCACAGCAGTTAGAATAGTCATCCTTTTCTTGGGTTTGATTTTATACTCAATATTTACAAAGCTTTCCTGTCAAGAATAATTGTTATACACTCTAGGAGGGCAAGGCAGGTGGATTACTTGCAAAAGGTTGAGACCAGCCTGAGCAAAAGCAAGACTTTGTCTCTAAAAAATAGCTGAGCATTATGGCAGATGCTTGTAGTCCCAGCTACTTGGGACGCAAAGGCAAAAGGATCGCTTAATTACAAGAGTTTGAGGTTGCTGTGAGCTATGATGCTACAGTACTCTACCAAGGGCCACAAAGTAAGACTCTGTCTAAAAAAACTAACAATAATTGTCATAGCAGATAGCTAAGGAAGTTACTTCCTCTTAGTTTACTAAGTATTTTTTAAAAACTATGAATCGGTGTTAAGTTTTATCAAATGTTTTTACTATGTCTATTGAAATGATTATATGATATTTAGATTTTCTAATATTAAACCACTCCTACATCCTGAGATAACTGCAGATGGTTGTACATCTTTGGATTCTATTTGCTAATATTTTACAGGATTTTGTAGGATTTCTATTTTTAGGAAAAGGAATAAGATTTAGTATAAATATTATTGATCACTAAATGTTACATGCCAATATAGATTTTAAAAACAGACATCTAAACACAGATATCACAACCTGGTTTAGAAGGGTGCAGACATACTTAAAGGTGTATTTGTAAGGGATTGTATTCTTTTGGTCATGGAAGACCAATTCCTATGAACTCTTTCACTGAGAAAAACTAGACTGAATGTGAAATTATATCCTTAAAAACAAGAATGAAGCAATTGAAGGAATATGAAGGTAATAAATAGTTAAGATGCCTAAATCTGGGCAGTTGCGGGACTGGTTTTAAGAAAGTCAAATGGACACTTGAGTTTATGCCCTTTCAAAATTAGGCTTTGTTATATGTCCTTGAGTGTCACTGGGCTATTGTGTTGGTTCTGCTCTGTTTCCTTCTCCCACCTCACATCTATCTGCCCTTCTCTGTCCAAGAAGGGTGGCACAGGTCAGGTTCCAAGAGATTGCATCACCTGGACTAGTGCGACTGGGAAACTGATCTTTGAAGTAATTTACATTTAAATTTAAGGAGTCCTAGCTGAATATCTACAGATAATGGTAAGAAATTAGAGACAATAATATGAATATAATGTGAACATATTTTAAGTTTTCCTCTTAGCATATGCATGTGTTCAATCCATACAAAATATAGATACAAATACAAGTGAGATTATGAACCCGGAATTGACCAACAGGAAAATCCTAGAGGGGACAATTCTTTTAAGAAGATGATGATAGAAATAGGAGGCCAGCATGTGTAAATAGAATGGTAGCCAAGATGAGACTAGAAAGAATTGATGCAAACCTAAAAAATACATAAGCAATTTAATTGTTTTATATAAGCCTTAGGGAAAATACTTCATCAACTGGGTGTGAGTGGGTACCTGTCCAGTCTGCCTTCGTTTTCTCCTGGGTGGTGGTGGTGTCCCTCCACTTCCCAAGAGAATGATCCCAGACTCATTCTTGGTGCTGAAGGATAGGTTGATTTCCGTTCCCACATCAAGTGGCACAGGGGAGAGTTCTACAAAACCAGGCTTGGGGAAGCTCACTGTGTACACATTCTGCAGGTAAAGGGAAAGAAGAGAAGGAATCATCAGAAATGAAAGTTTAATGTCTCCATCTCACTTGCCCTCTCGAGGCACTCCATGTGCTTATGAAATACACTGTGGTTTCAGAAAGCATGAAACCCCTAGGGTGACAAGCAGAACCCAAGAGCAGAAGAGATACCGTTTCCAGTCATAATGTCAAATCTTCTGAGCATTTTGAGTTAAAATCAAAATTATGGACTCGGCGCCTGTGGCTCAGCGGGCTAAGGCGCCAGCCATGTACACCTGAGCTGGCGGGTTCGAATCCAGCCCAGGCCCTCCAAACAACAATGATGGCTGCAGCCAAAAAATGGCCGGGTGTTGTGGCGGATGCCTGCAGTCCCAGCTACTTGGGAGGCGGAGGCAAGAGACTCGCTTGAGCCCAGGAATTGGAGGTTGCTGTGAGCTGTGATGCCACAGCACTCTACCCAGGGTGACAGCTTGAGGCTCTGTCTCAAAAAAAAAAAAATAAATAAAAATAAATAAATAAAATCAAAATTATGGCCTCTGCTTTTATTCTAGAACTCTTCATTTAAAATATAGAAGATTATCACTTTCTTTTGGCTTAAGCAAAGATTTAAACTGACACACAGATAGGTATGTGTCTATCAGTGTTCCTACATTGCCCTGGAAAACACTGTAATCAATCCCTTGAATACCCCCTGTCAATGAATTGTGTTTTACAGAGGAGTCTGACTGTGGTCTACATCTTCATTCTCCCCCAGTGTTAAGCTCAAGGTAAAGCTGTTTATCGCTATCAAAATTATATACTCTACAATATGTTCAAAAATCAAATAAACCTAAACCTTAAAAATAAACAAACCAATCATTTCATAGTCCAATTTTTTCTAAAAATTAAAATAACATTATTGTCCTCGCTAGATTATAAACAGCTACATTTTAAACAGCAAAAAATTGCAAAATAGAATCAGCCTCTGCTACCATAGTCTCAGAGCTGTACAGATGTATATAGCCTTCATTCATCCATTTATTTTATCTTTCACGACATTACCCTCTCCCTCTATTTAAACTGAATCTTAATAGATATGTTCATTTCTAATGCCTTTTTTTGCTTACATATGTGGAGGCTGTCCCTGCCCATAAACATAGATCATTAGTACCTTTAATGGCTGGAGGACTTTCCACTGTATGAACGTGCTAGCATTTATTTAAGTAAGCCCATATAGCTGGGGATTTAAAGAGCTTAAAATATTCATTTTTCTAAGTCCTAGATTTTGCTGGAGTAAAAGCAAGAAATCCTTCAATATAGGCTATTCCTCCCCAACCCCCCACAGTGTTTCAAGTCCAGTTAAATGGCATAAGAGTTAATAAAATGTATGATCTGTTTTCTTTTCCAATTTTCAAATCATGGAGTTTTAGATAGTTTCAAAAAAAACACTGTGCAGACTTTTCAATATTTATCCACATCAAATTTCTGCTTCATATTCTAGTTGTAAAATAATTCCTGGTTACTGAAAAGTGCCTTTACAGAATCATCATTTCCATGCATAGACGCTATTCATTTTCTGGATAGTTTTCTATCCGCATGTATATGTCTTTTGAATGTGGATGAGAGTTGGGCTTTGAAGATTAAAACTCTCAGTAAAACTTTCTTTAAGGAGCCAGTACAGATCCTTAAGAGTTTCATTCTTTACGTGTTTCCTTTTTCCTTCTTCCCAGGCCTCATAGGGTGGGTGTCTATAACCAATTCCAGCTTGGAGCCTGTAGCTATGAACAATGAAAAATCAGAAGTTCTGTTTCACTCTTTAAGCCTCCATCACTCGGTGGCAGATTCACTTTTTCTTTCTTTCAATTCCTCCTTCTATTCCCTGAATTCTACCAGAATGCTTTAAGATAATTTTAATTGGAGAAAACTGCCAAAGTGAGTAATCACACCATAGCAGGGTAATTAAAAAATTGGAAGTATGATAGATTTAATATTTTCTTTTGAACAATAAGCTCATCACTATGGAGATCCCATAAAATCCTTACTAATATTTGCTGTTTACCATTGGCTCTTGTGTATAGATATTTTAAGAGTGCACAGCCCAGATTTGAGTCCATCTCTTATATGGGTCAGTCTTGATTGAAGGGTTAGTGCAAAATAGTCAGGTGGAATTAGGGTGCCACTGGCTGCTTTAGCAGATACTGGGAATATCAGCCAGCAAGGGACTTGGCAGTCATATGAGACATGAGTCTTTACAGAATTGGATGCTACAGGTCCCAATCTATGTTACTTCAAAGGCCAGGGGGCTAGAATCCAAAGCTATACATGAGTGATTATGGTATAAATTACTACTTGATGTTTGTGTAAACTCCAACACATTCCAGAAAAAAAGATAAGGTTCCTAATAAAGCTATATACAATAAATAATGATAAAATAAATTCAAAGTAGGTGACAAAAATGAGGAAAAGGGAAAGGAAGAGAGAAAGAGAAAAGAGATTAATGTAAAGATACGTGCCTTGAAGGCTTTACAAGTGAATAGTTGAATCACAATTTTGAGTCTTCACAATATCATTCCATCACGGTAATTTACAGAATGCTTCCATCTTGTTTTATCATTTATGCATAGCTAAGACTAAGGTCAGTAGAAATTTAAAACATATTAACCAAAGCTTGATCCCTGTAAGGAGACCCACACTATGCAAGTAAAATCTGATAGGAATGTGTTTAGGGAACCATTAAAAACATACCAACCTCCAGTGAGCATCCTTTGGTAACACCAACATAATCAGGGCTACTGAGTATATTGTATGGAGTTCTTGAAATTTCAATATCTTTGAGACAGCCGGAATATTTCTTCAAGTTTACTTCTGGCCTATTGAGTAATCAAATGGAGAATAAAAGCAATATAATTAGGGTAATGGCAATGTACTCTCTGCCTACCGGGAGGAAACCATATGGAGCAGACACACAGGCAGGTACGTCATGGACAGCAAACTGTGCACACATGGAACCGGCGAACTCTGCCTCCCACAGTCTGCTGGTTGGCCTACGTGGATGTTGCCACCACTCTGCAGCAGGAGCCTTTATGGAGTTGTTCTCCTTTTTAACAATAATCTCCCCCACAGCATTAAACACAAGGTACAGGTATTAACTAACTTCTTGATGCTTCATACGCGTACTGAAAGTGAGGGTTTCCTTTTTCTAGTGAACAGCAGGTGATTCCGTAGGCAGCACAATCAAACTACATACAAAAGTTTTTAAAAATCTTACCCAAGATTTAGGAAAAAAATCTGAAAATGCTAATTTTGAAAAGAAAATATATCTTTCATGGATACCTTTTGGCGGGGAGACAGCTGAAGTATAAGATAATATATCTTTAAAGCTTTTAAGTAAAAACAAAACCCAAGGAATATTCCTTTGGATTTCATAGAATAAAAATAAATATTTTAAATTAGCCTTACAGATTGACCCCAAAGTCCATATTCTATAAAGCAACCAAACGCAAAGAATATACATTTCATTTTACAATAAGGTTGAAAAATGGTTTGTATATCCAAACTACTTGCTTTCTTCACTACTTCTTTAAACATGCCTGCAGCTTAGAAAGTCAAGTCCTTGCCCTTGAGTCCAGATGTTGCTTTAATTTACTATTGGACATTATGCCAGTAATCTGACTTCTCAAACATTCAAGCACCCTTCTGCATGAAAGAGGTGAGATAGTAACAATATCGACCTTATCAAGTTGTGATGTTTGGATGACCTACGAATAGCAGAGCACACAGTAAGTGCTCAATAAACATCAGCTAGCAGGATTCGATGATGATGATACTTCTTCAGCTATAATAGTACCGTCCAATAGAACTTCCTTTGATGATAGATAAGTCCTGTTTTGCACTGTCCAAATCAGTAGTTGCCAGACACAACGTTGTTTGTCCCAATGAGAAACTGAATATTTATTGTTATTTAATGGTATTTAATTTACATGTGAATAACCACTGTGGCTAGTGCTTGTTATTTTGAACAGTAAAAGTACTCAGGAATGAAAAGGCAATTCTTCTTTGTGTGGTGTTAATAAGCATCTGTAAAAATTGTCCAATCAACACCAAAATATTGTACTCAATAGGGTAATGATTAATTCTCTCCTCATTATCTCAGGATGCCAAGTTTCTCTTCTTTTATCTTAATGAAAAACACACGGCATGAGGAAAACAGGTGGGAGAGCAAATTAGACCCTGGCAGTGTGTATCAGGTGATTTATTTCATGTCAGGTATCTGTTCTAGTTTGGTTTTTTTCCTTCTCTTTCTCTGTCTTTATGGAGCTTCTTTATTTTTATTGATAAGTTTTCCTTGTTTCAAAGGCTTTCCTTCTGTTCAGTCTTTTGGTTATTATAAAGAACATGGATCTTGCTTATAATTTTTTTGTCTGAAGCAAAGAGAATTGTAAATTTCAATCCCAGTGTTCACCTGCTTCCATATTTTCCTTTAAGGGAAGAGAGAGTTACCATAAGTTTTTTCAGAAGTCTTATTAATAAAGAAAATCCCTCCTGCAAATTGTACAGGTCATTGTTTCATGGAAATGCAAAGATCTATTTCAAAAAAGAATGACTTAGCAAGCTCAGCAATATGAAAATCACAGAGGCTAAACAGTCACATCCAGTGATCGTACTCCTCATGGTAACCAAAGTCTCTGTTTCTTGAGGGTCACCACTCAAAAGTGAAATTACTAAGCTCCACAGTGCCATCTCAGAGTTTCATTAACATATATTTCCATGACAGCCAATCTTTGTCTTTTAGCTATCTCAGCTAACAAGTATGACTTGTCTCCTAACTGTATCATGATAAAACAATGTGGTTTATTCCCCCTTTTCATATTCTAATCTCTGATATTAAAATCTAGCCTTTGCTTTAAAATCTTCTTGGATCAATTCACCTTCCTTTTCCCCTTTTCAGAAATTCAGCATAGTTAGGTTCTGAGATGCCAAAACACCGGGCTTTAGTTTTAGCCAGAGTGTGCAGCCCTTCACGTCTCTGGGATTTGATCAGGCATTTACCAAGGACTGCCACACACAGCTTTCATGCTAATCACTGTCTGCAAGGAAGAATTAAAGTGCTCCTGAGAAACCAGGGAAACGAGCAAACTTCTTCCCCTTCCATGCAAACACTTGTTTTGAGTATGGTATTTCCAGAGATTCCCTTCCTCTGCCTCAGAGCTAATTTTAAATAATCACGGCAATAAATAAGCAGCGTTGGTGAGAGGTGCAAAGGCCGTGTACATGTTTGCGTATTTGCAGGCCTGCAGAAAGCAACAAGGCAGTGGCGAGCATTCGAGAGCACAAGTTGATCATTCAGCACACAGCATGGTACTAAGGATGCCAGGGCCTGGGGTGCAACCCAAAAGACTGGACTATGACCCCAAACTTGACCAGCTGCACTTTGCATGTGTGCTGCTGGTCACCAGGGGCGCTGCGTGCAGCTGGTGGAACAGTGAGCAGAGCAACTCTATGGTCACTGTTGGTGACACAACTCAGACCGCAGCTGAGCTGAGTGTGGGCAAGCGGCAGCATCTTCTAAGCGAGAGCGGCCTGATGACTCTCAGAATGCGTGGCTCGCTCGTGACACATACTATGAACAAAGCCGCAGAGGTGGCCCTCTGCTTCTGCACCGCTGCCTTCTCTAGGAAGCCACATTACCCGCCCCATGCACTTGATGAAGGCATGCATAAATTTAAATGTTACCTTGCTTTCATACTAGGTCAAAGGAAAGAAAAAACAAAAACAAAAACGATTTACTTAGAATTATATTTCATTTCGTAAAACAACAAACTTTAATCATAAATCTTGAAAAAAACTCATCTCACAGGGATCTATCATACAAAGGAAAGCAATGCAAAATAAAGGCAGAACAGAAAACAGACATATGTCCTTGATTGCAGTGAAATTAGAATCCAAATATGACCACTGCTCACACTATTCTCTTGGAAAATTTTTTATTTTGAAATATGAATATAAAGCATCTATTTTTATCAATTTAATGAAAGGGAAAATACACGAATGTCACTATTCTCTAGTATTCCGGAGTAGCTTATAAATACTGCCTTTCAAAGAGCTTGAGCTTAACAATACATGTAAGAATAATGTAGGTTTACCACAACTTTTGTACTTTATCATACTGAGGTCCTGCCTATGGGCAAAATAACAGGTAAGTATGCATGTTTGGTTCCGTTATCAAGTGCAAATATGCACCTAAAGATTATTTTGAAGTAATGAAAATATCACCACAGAAATATTATACTGTAATTATGAAACGCTATAGTGTGAAAGCAAAAACTTCTTAGCCATAAAGATGAATTTCTCCAAATTGAGATATAAAACCTTCTCAATGAACTTAACAGGGACACTTTGTAGATATTATAATTCTCAAAAATCACTTTACGATAATTAAAATCATCACTTGACTAAATGAAGCTAGCTTTGGATAGCCTTATTTTGGCTACATTTAGTTCATGTGATAGATTATAGTTAATGATCCTGCAAAGTAAAATTTTAGATTTGAACAACTGCTGGGTCCCAGTATTTAGTATGCTATCTGTCACATAGTAGGTGCTCAATAAACACTTGTTAAATGATGGATAAATGGAGTTCCAATAATAACTATGTCACTATTCAAATTAATTTGATTTGTAATGAGTTTTCTAACTTGTCATTTAGAGCTGTATTCCCAACACAAATATATTACAATGTAGATAAATTCAGAGCCAGTTTATTAGCACCAGGAATCTTGTCAAACACACCCTTGAAAGCTTGGTAATTAAGCAGTTGCTTGGTCTATGAGTTTAGATTTGGGAAAAAGGAAATTTCAGCCTGCATTCTGACTGTCATAACACTAGACTGAAGTTTCACTAGTCATTTGGGAAATGTGGAAATAATTAAGCATCATCCTTTTCAGAACACTGAAATTTTTCCACATGTAAGTGGTCCTTTTGGAGTAGACAGGACTTTCATAACTATTAAGCTACCAAAATCATTAACTATTAAGTATTTAAAAACTACCAAACTAATTAAACAAAACAAAACAAAATCAAAAACAAGGTAGTCTGTATTTATAGCAAACTCTTATGGTTTAATCAAATAGATTAATCCCATTGTAATTAAATTCAATTAATGTTTATTGAACACCAAGTACTCTACAGGCTTTATTTCTTATGTTTTACAACAATCAGTGAATTAATTAAATACCACGTGAAATATTTACTGTTACATTTCTTGAACTAACTAAATTATGTCTCCTCATTCTACTAGCTAAAAAGCATAGGTGAAAAAATGTTGGCATGGGTGTGAGAAAAACTAATCTAGTGTAGTATTAGGCATGTCGGAAAGCTCTAATACAGCATATAGGAAAGCGCTAATACACTGTTAGGATCCTAACGCTTAGCAATAAAATAAGCTATACTCATAGTATCCCAGAACACTGACTAATTTTCAGAGCACTAAGCAATGTCACAGGGCCATTATCTCCAGTGAATGTGCAAGGAACAGCAATTACAAGATCCACATTCACTCTGGCTTCCGCCTTTAATTACCTTCATAATTCTTTACAGCAGGTTCATATAAGGGAAACAGTGATTCAAATCCATCTCTTCAACAAAGATGTCAAATCTATCCTTTGATTTCCAAATTTGGTGTTGTTTTACCATACAAGATGATTTTTTTTGATTGGACCTTTCTGCAACTAAAGGTTGTATGACATCCCTATTATAATTAAACTTCAGACCTCTAGCGAGCATCGTGGCCATTTAATTAAAACTTAATCCTCAGCTTTAAATCTACTCTAAATTACCTCAAGTTTCTCAGTGTTGGCAGGCCACCAAAATATATTTTGTCGTCCGCTTTCAGGTCAAGACCAAAGTTGTTTCCGGGAGATGAAGTTGCAATGTTGTCCTCCTGATTGGTATCTATATCTACGATTGATATGTTGGCTGTAAAGGAGAAAGAAATTTTAACATTTTATTTGAACAGTATCAACCATCTACTGTGTATCATCATAATTTTCATCTAAAAATATAGTATAATTCTAAAATTAACATTGATTTTCTTAAGCACTTGTACTGTATTCGGCCATTTAATAGTTGCTTACGACAAGGATGTCATGCCACATGGCTGCAACTCAGTCCCTGTTAATAAAAACCAATGTTGATAAAGACTTTTTACCCTTTGAAGTTGCTGTGTTTCAACCTGTTGCCATTGATATTTTGGAAATGGCTTTAGAAATTTCCAAGCTGTCCTTGAAATATCTAACCGTGGACATTTGCAGATGTTTCCCTTCTACCATGTAGAACACTTTGACTTAATTTTCTTCCAGTTATAGGGGGATACCTGCCTGTTTTTTCAAAGTGTTTATGTACTGCTGTTACTATTGAATTGGAATGTATTAAATAAAAATTCCTGCCTTAAAAAAAAGAGAGTGAGAGAGGGACATAGATAGAGGAGATGCACTTCCCAAATTTATTTAACCATGGAATATTATTATTTTTCCTCAACTCATCATCTTCTCAGGTAAATGTCTTTTAGAAGACAGACATGAATATCAAATCCCTCAATCCCATTATAGTTTATAGCTCTACCATTCTAAAAAGATGTATCTTCAATAAAACCAAACACAACTGCCTTATAAAAAAATGACCAAAATCGGAGATAATCCAAACCTATTAATACCTTAAGTTCTCAAAGCAGATTTTTGTAAAAATAAACAACAAAAACATTATTCTCCATTTGTGAGAAATAATTTTCTTATTAAAAAATAGGTAGTAAATTAAGACTTCACTATTTATTTTCATGCACATTAATTTCATACTCACATTTAATTACTTTCATATACATAATTAGTTTCATACCACATATATCCTTGACTGGACTGGTGGCTTAAACAAAATGGATTTGTAAAACTGTTTTCAAGACTTTTTCATACATCCTCCTTTTAATCTAGATCAGCAAAGATGTTTTCATATGGGGCTGTTGACTGGAACGTGAAAATAGCCTCTTTTTGCAGAGCTGGTGGGTATTTTAATGGTGTCTGAAATGAGATTCTGCTTGTCTATTGCAGGCAAGCCAGTGACGGGAGGTGGTTTTCCTCCTTATCCCTGAGCAAAAATTATGCATTTTGAGAAATCACTCTAAGAAAAACTGATTAAAGAGCAGCAATGCAATTGAATTGAAATTCACTGGTCCAAGAGTTAACTCTGGCAGAGAAATGTAGGATGGCATATTTTTACTGACTTTAAGGAACAGCTTTACTCTCTCCTTCACGAGTGATAGCGATGAAGTGGGTTCTACTATGAAATGCTAACACTTGCTTTTGTTTCTTGCCTTATTTCTTTTCCTAACAGAATAGGAAAGTATGCTATTAACGCAAAATTTTGGAGTTGCTGAGTTTAGACGTCATGTATGGGTAAGCAAGGAAATAAGGGTTTGATTATATAATAGACACAGAGTAGGGCCTTAACTAATATTGGAGAATTGATGCTGAGTTGTTATGAGCTAACTGTTTTTACTTTGGTAATTCTTTCTTTTAATCCAATGAAAATTGAAATAATCATTTTCGAGTTTGTTTTCACCATCAATGCACTTGGATATGGCAAACTTCTCCTATTAGTGACTGTGGGATGCCCGTCCTGAAGGGTTGTATTTGCATTTCAAGGGATGGTGCTCATACAGACTGGCAGAAGGTAATTCATGTAAAACAACTAATCTGCTCCCTGAAAAGGAGAGATGCCCCTCATTGTCGGGGCCTTATTTCAAATTCCTATCTCATTTCTCAATAACTCTGATCTTGCTAAAGTCCTCAGCAACCTCCCTATATCCAAACTTGATGGAGTCCTTGTAGTCCAGATCTTAATACATATTTATGCAGTCTTTGATGCTGTTAGCATTTTCTTGCTTCTAGGAAATTTCTTCTTTGGGCTTCCATAATGCCAAGCTTTATGGCTTCTCCTACTTTTCATTCTCAATCTCCTTCCCTGTGTTTTTGAACTTTTGAAATGATAACATTCCTTAATCTTTCTTTCTTTGTCCACTTCTCAGGTTTTAGCCATTTGGGCAAACTTGAGTTTATATTTATTTACAGTATGTTGACGACTCAAAGATATGTATCCCTGGACATGAGTTTGCCTAAAAATCCACATTCATCAGGTGAGACACAATCATTTGTGTTTTCCTTTAATACTTTAAATTAAACATATTCCAAACCAAAATGATTATCTTCCTGTAACTCTCATCCAATCCCCTAAAGTTCTAGGGGTGTCCAACCTCCAGCCTGCGGGACACATGCTGATTATTTGAGGGGCCTTTTTTGCTTACCTGTGGTGTTGAATATCATGAAAACTATGCATGGACCCTTTTTTTGCTAATGAGCTTTCATCAGCGTCTGTATATTCAATGCTGGCCCAAGACAACTCTTTTTTTCCAATGTGCAGCAGAAAAACAAAACAAAAAGGTTGAACACCCCTGTAAGTCATCATGACTTCTCCTCACCATTTACATCAATTAACAGCTTTACTAAATTCTCCTCTGAAATAATTCTTATAATCTGTCTTATTTTTCTTGAAATAGTTTTTTTATTTTTTTTTAATAATTTTATTAAATCATAATTGTGTACATTGGTGCAATCATAGGGCAGAATGTGCTTCATATACAATCAGAAACATTTTGATCATACTGTGAGAGATAGCCTTCATGGCATTTTCTTAATCACTATAT